>PVHP010002700.1:0-86315 GCA_004024765.1 Zapus hudsonius
TTAGGTAGTCTAGCCCAATGGGTGAGCTCCAGGCTCAGCGGGAGAAGAAGAAGGTGGAGGTGATCGAGAAAGTCTCTTCACACACCTACATGCACATATGTGTAAGTGTGCCTGGACACACTCCACACAAATGCCACACACACACACACACACACACACACACACACACACACACACACAGAGAGAGAGAGAGAGAGAGAGAGAGAGAGAGAGAGAGAGAGAGAGAGAGAGATCTGACCAAATGGCTCCATTGAGGGTTGGCCAGTGAGTGCTAAGAGCGTTCATTCCTGGAGTTGGATAAGGTAACTCCCCTCTGAAGTGTCCCTCATGACTGTCAACCGTCTCTGTATGAAATTGAGCAGTGTATGCATTTCCGAGTGCCGACTGCATACCAGGTCTGAGTCCGTCAGGACTTGTCATGATGATGGAGGGTAGCCCAGGTGGCATTTCTGTGAATGTCTGCAGTGCTCTTAGGTCTGCAGAAATCTTAGTGACATGAGTGACAAAGAACAGGCCCTTTAACTATGCAAATGACTCAGGAGGAAAAGACACAGTGAAACTCCATGTCCCGATGTGATCACTCGTGCAAGGACCCCTAAACAATCCTTTCAGATTGGCAAGGTATGGACCCAGCCTGTTGACCCCAAACAATCACCACACCCATCTGCCCTCTTGTACACATTTCTTTGCTTCCTGTGGGCATGTCTGTATGTGCACACATACATGTCCATCGGCTGTGCTATGCGTTTCTCCTTATAGAACGGATTACTAGTTTCATATCGACTAAAACGCCGAAGTCTCTCCCAACCCGCTGTCCTTTCTTAAACCAAGTCGCCTGTCTCATTTTGAACCCTGGGTGGTGAGGAAGCAGAGTGTTCTAAGTGCCTTTGGGAATTCCAGGTCTGCTACCAGCAGGAGTTCTGACACCCAGTGCCGACCAAGTGCGTCATACTGGACCTTAGACGGACCACTGAGGATTCTGGGGAATTTTCTAGTGGGCTCAAAATCTATTTTAAGTTTCTCCTCCACTTCCTAGTTTCCAGCGCAAATCCTTTGAGCTAAACATATCTTTGTAAAATCAGATTGGGAGCACATAAAATGAATATTACTTTTTAATAAAAACTTTATTAAAAATTTACATAATCCCTTTCCACCAACCTTCATGAATATTATATTAACATGTGTTGCCAGCACCACAATTTGCAGATAATTTATAAGATTTAAGATTGCTTTGAGGCCATCTAACCACCATTTCAGATCCTAGTATTTGGAACAAACCTGCACTAAAGAAGAAATGACTTCATAGCGTAAACTCATGGCGTCGTTTCCTGCTTCCATGTTGAACCTCAGATTGGAGGGCCGGGCTAACAAACGCTGTGAACTATTGTGATTCTTCCTGTTTCTAGTATGTTCTCGGTCTCCACTGAGGGAGGAACAGACTGTGGGTTTTTGCCTAGGCATCTTAGCTATTGTTCCCAACTGGGAATTTCCATCAGAACCCTTGTTTCATGGGTTTTGATGAACACACACAGGAGGACACACACAGGAGGACACAATTCAGTGTGTGTGTGTGTGTATGTGCGTGTGTGCACACGTGCGTGCGTGCCCGTGCTGCATGTGAGGTGTGCTCACTGCTCACTACGCCTTTCCTCAGCCTTCCCTCTCACCCTGCAGGCATCCCTTCAGACACTGTGGGGTGCTTCGTCCCCTCACAAAATGCTCTTGGCCAGGACTCAGAGAGCTGAGCTGCACCCCCAGATCCTGGGAGTGAGGTGGGGGTGACAGGAACCTATGTTTCTTTGATGGCTTCTATTTATGGAAGAAATGGTGAACTTTCATCAAATGTTTAAGCCTTCAAACCTCTACACACTGTGAGTTCCTGGGTGATCAGTTTTAAAAAGTGAATTAAGGAAAGACTGGTTTGGTTTGTGACGGGTGCGCCCGTGTCACTGTCTCAGTGACAGGCGGACATTTCATTTCCATCACCTGAATGTAAGGAGAACATAGTGTTTATATCTAAGTTCACACACGATTCAACAGCAAAGCTTAATCCCAAAGAAGTATTTTTTTAAGCCAAGGAAAGATCTTTAAACAATGCAGAGCCCACTTGTACAATCCATAACCCCCTCTCCCATGGACCTGTCCAGCAGCCCCACTGAGGAGGGAAACGGGGGTTCCTTCACAAGACTTGCTCATACAATGTATCTAATTATGAGCAATAAATAAGTTAAAAAATGCAGAGCCCAAGTCAAGACCTAATTATATGTTTGTATGTAAAAAGTTAAATTCAGAAGAAGAAAGTGACATCAACAGAGGCCGTCGCTCTTGGGGGGGTGGAGGAAAGAAAAGAGCATTACACCAGCTGAGAAATTACTGCTGCTTGCAGACCCTCTAAAGGACACAGAGATGGTGACGTGCAGTCCCCGCGGACCCAGAGCCCACGGGAACCAGCTCTTCCTGCTTCCCAGATCTGGGTCATCCTGTTCTGGCAAGTCAAGGAATTCAAAGAATGGTGTTTGAGGGACATAAGCCGAAGGGGCAATTCCCAAGTCCAGGGTGGGGGGGGTACGCTGGCACCCTGGGGAGAGAAGACAGCAGCCTCCTTGTTTCTGCAGTCAGAGGCCAGGGAGCCTGGGTTGCTTGATGCGGATGAAGACCCTCCTCTGCCCAATGAAGGAGGGCCTGGACACCGCGTGGGTCTCTTTTTCTGAGTGTTACCAACCCCTCCTTCCAGGCTGAAGCTCAGCTCAGCCTGAGAGCGCCCCCCCTTCTAGAATGCCCTTGGTTAAAAGCAGAGAGGCATTCAGCTCTCCCAGGGACGGTCCACAATCCAGTCATTAGGCTCCTCAACATGCTTTCCAACCCCATCGCCCTGGCTGGTTCCCTCAAAGGTGGTGTCATGGGCTGTGTGCACAGCCGGTGGGGTCCTCCTAGGAACCTAGGAACCTAGAACCACATCCCTGGCCTTACGTTGCAAACACTAAAAAAAGTTGAAAGTCATGAACCTAAATAGATGCCACACCCTTGAGCAGCCTCGGACTCTGTTCGGTGCGTAGTAGCACAGGCTATGATTTTTCTGCCATTCTGTTAAAGCCTTGTTTTAAATTGAAATCTTTCCATTTGCCCCTTTTTTATCATATAATATTCCATCACGATTTGAATACCTAGTTTACTATTTTGCTATTTAATTTTTTTCTATTATCAATAACATTTCACAGACAACTTTGTTCATAAGTATCTGTTCACTTCTTGATTTGGTGGCTGAATTCCTAGAAATGGAATTAGTTAATATGAAGAAACACCCTTATGGTTCTCAGCTGTCCTCAGTAGGTCTCATGGGAGGTGAAGACAGACCCACCCCGCTCACTGTGCTGCAGCTCTTGTCTCTTGGGTCTCTCCAATGACTCCCTCCCTTCCTTTGCCCCCACTGCCAGGGGAGAAGGCTGGTGACCTACGAACTCTCTGATCTAGTTGTGGGAAGCAGTTTTCCCCAGTTGATTCTTTTATTTCATTGATTTCATTTCTGCTGCTCCTTTTGTACAATAGCATCCAGTTTGAGGAAGTCTTTCTCAATCTTTCCTGACAATCCTTTAAAGCAGGAGGACATCTTTGAAGGCTTCTAACTGGAGAGTAAGACCTAATTTTCTGTCATGAAGGATGGTTCTGCGCATGGGCAGACGTGAAGCCTGGATTTAGGGCCCACAATGGAAGGCTTGTTGGGATTGCAGGGCATGCTTGCCCCAAAAGGCACACAGCCCACCTTCACCCCACAGCCAATGATGTTCAAGCTCGCCACTGCTCGATGGTCACGGTCCCCGCACACAGCCCGTGTGACCAACGCCTCCCAGCTTCCACGCAGCCGCACTTCCATACAGTTATGTTCTGATCTCTCACTTGGGATCAACTGCTTGGGATCCTGCGCTCGCCTCCTCCATTGCATCTGATGTTTATCCCTGGCAGTTCCGATCACAAGAGCTCATGTTACCTCTGCACTCAGAGCGAACCTTGCCTTAAACGCTCAAAGATCTGCAGTCTTTTCTCTGCACCTCATTTTAAGAGCTCTGACACTGATGTTTCCTTTCATCTTTGCTCTGTTTGGCTTATTGACCCATAGAGAGGTGTGTTACGGCTGTCTTCTGTAGGACGACATCATTATGAAATGAACAGAAGAATTTGAAAATTAGCAAAGGAGCTGTGGTTAAGAAGATACTGAGTTAGAGGGAAGACAAGAACGAACATACCATGTGGTGCCATATTCCAAGGCAGTTGCTATGCTTTGCTCCTAACGGGCAGGCCAGGGTGAAGGGCACACAGACAGATCTCGTTTCACACCGTCACGGGGGCTGGTGGCCTCTCTTCCTGCTGCAATGGCATTAGCTCCACAGCTCAAGGCACAAGGGCAGTTTGATGAGTAATGAAGACCGTGATTTCAGCCAAAGGCAGTATGAAGTTCAGCTCCACGGAAGGCTAGTCCATCAAAGCCCAAGAGCCAGGGGCTGGGAAATAGCTCAGCCGATAAGGTGTTTGCTTTGCAAGCATGAGGATCCGGATTCTGTCCCCAGTGCCCACGTAAGAATTCGAGAGTTGGTGGTGCATACCTGTCATCCCAGAGCTGGGGAGGAAGAACCAGGCAGATCCCTGGGATTTCTTGGCTGGCTAGTGTAGCCTCCTGGGTGGGTGAGCTCCAGGCCAAAAGAGACAGGCGGTGTTCCTGAGAACCCCACCCACCCCACACGCATGTGTACTTGTACACACATCTTTATTCTACTTTATTCTTCTACCTTGTATTTCTTTTAAAAATACTTTTATTTATTTGTGTTTGTTTGTGTGTGTGTGTGTGTGTGTGTGTGTGTGTGTGTGTGTGTGTGTGGTGGGAGGGGGTCTCTTACCTCTGCAAACACCAGATGCTTATACCACCTTTTGCAGTTGGCTTTATGTGGGTACTTAGGAATCAGTTCAGCAGGCTTTACATGCAAGCACCTGTCACCATAGAGCATCTCCCCGGCCCTCTTGTGTGTACTTCCAGAGCAGCCTTGTCTTAAGGCTCCAGTTTACTTGTTGACGTTTGTCAAAGTTCCAGAGCAACAATTCCAATCCCATGCATATTGACTTGGAATAGACCTAAGTGTCTTACGATGCTGTCTCTTTTAGTCACAGCAGCCTGTGGGACCGATCCAGATGTGACCTCCTGTGTCACAAAGCCTTTCCTGTCGTCAACCCCCACAATAATGTCCTCAAAGGGCCTCAAGGGGCCACAGAATACACCTTGTCCTGGCAGTATTTGGGGGACGATAACTCCATAGTGAAGTCCATGGGAAGGGCAGAAAGCACAGCTATTTCCACAACCCAAGGGCCACACCGAGTCTGGCATGCACTGGCGACAGCTCATATGAAGCCCCTGTGTAAATGTAGACATTGCCTTCTCATTGCCGGCAGGAAGCACCCAACTGGAAGCAGCTGGTGAAAGAGAGGGTTTATTTCTGGCTCACAGCTCCAAGGGGAAGTTCCATCACAGCAGGGAAAGCATGGCAGGAGCAGACAGCTGGGCATCACATTGCCACATCAGCAGTGTGAAGGAGGAAGGAGAGAGGCTCATCCAGTGTTCAGGGTATAAACCTCACGGCCCAACCCCAGGGACATGCCTCCTCCAGGAAGGCTCCACCAGCTGGGATTGAGTAAACATCAGGCCATAGGGGACATTTCTCATTCAGACTGGAGTTCCTTCCTCAGTAGCCCTTTGGGGAGCGTTCCGAGCGTCAGCTGGAAGCAGAGGTACCCACGTCAAGTCCAAGCCAATGTGCATGGGATTGGAATTATCGCTCTGGCACTTTTACACATGTAGTGAAAGATTTTCAGTGCAAATTTGTTTACATTTGAGCACCTCCTAAAGGATTTCAATAGTGACATGGCAGGGGCATGACTCTAGTCCCTTCTGAACGCCAGGTGGCAATGGTTATGGGCACCAGAGCACAGGCAGGGGGAAGGAGTTCCTTGTCTCTTGTTAGGTGGATAGAAGCTTCCCTTAAGTAGGGTTTCCTCTCACTTCAATCTGCCGGTTCCCTTTCTTTCTGTCCAGAAACACAAGCACACACACGCAAGGACACACAAACACACGCATGCACACACACACACACACTCGCAGCACACACACACACACACACACACACACACACACACACACACACACACGCACGCACGCACACCTGTGTTCCTCCCAAACACAGGAAGACTGAAAGGTCAACAGCTTGGACCTGATAAGAAAGTCAGTATCCCCAGATGTTTTCAATCAGGCTTGCTCTGAACGATAATTTTGATTCTTTGACAATTTCAACTGTCGAAAAGCAAGTTGTTAAAGGCATGTAAAGCATGTGGAATGATCTAGAATGCCCTGAGTCTGCTTCCTAAGGGGAACCAAGCTGTTTAGGGGGTTCTGAGGGCACTTGTCTCAACCGGTCACTTCCCAGATGACCAGCAGGGGGCACCTGCTATCCAGCACTCCAAGAGAGAACTCGCTCCATCAATGAGAAGGAGCATAGAGCCACAGCTAGTTAACTTGTGTGGCTTTACAGTATGTGAGGACAAGCACGGTCTTCTCAGCTGTGATAAGTCCCAGGGAACAAGCGCTTCGTATTCCTCCTCAGTCTGTTGTGCAAACTGGTCCATGGCCCACTCTCAGGGAGTTTAGATCATAAGTCTTTGTGGGGCTGGACGCTCAGAGAGACCAGGGGGAGACTGCCCGTGCCTGCCAGAGCCCAGGCAGGGCCTCGGTTCCCTCTGCTGGCATCCTGCCCTCCTCGCCGCGAGCACGGCTTCCACCAAGAGGACAGAGGAGTCCCTGTCCTCATCCAACAATGTCCAGCAGGCCGCAAGCACGACCAGGATGCTAAGCAGTGACACCCATGGGCACCTTCCTGAGCTTCCCTGTGACAGACAGGAAGTTGCCACCCAACACTGGGGCCTCCCCCGGTCATAGGAAGGCCCAGGGAGGAGGGACATCCTTGTGCCTTTGGGAATGACGCCCTTGAGAGCAGCCTTTCATGAAACCCCATTTCGCTCCTAAGCGCAGCAGGCCGCCGCAGCCCTGGGACCTGGGGGTTGGCAGACAGCTTCTCAGAAGAGAACAGGAGGAAACCCAACAGTACACTCGTCGCTCAGGGTAAAACTCAAGGTTTTAAGCAAAGCTTAACATTTTGGAATCTTAGATCAGCCATGGTGAACTTGACGCTCTCAGCGCTTAACTATACAGATACCAGGTGCTCCTTGGCTCACAGCCTCGTCTCCATGGGCAAAGCCGGAGTGGATGCAGGCCACCCTCCTCTCTCAGAAATGCCCCTGCCTCCGCCTTCCACCTATCAGAAGGCCTGTCGACTGCTTCGTCTTGGCACCAGCAGACTAGGAACCAGCCTACCTCCCTCTTCCAACTTGGTTCCTCTTGGAACGCCAGGTAGCATAGGCAGAGAGCCCAGACATTGGGTCCCCTTTCTGCCACCACGGTGTCATATGGATTGAGTTTGTGCAGACCCAAGGGAACAGGCTTAAGTCTGCTACGAAGACCTGGGAAGATGTGGGGGACCCACCCTTCCTCACCTCACGTGTGTGGTGTGGGGGTGTGGGGGACTCCTGACTCCCTGTGGCTCTGTCCCTCAAGTCCAGATATGCAAAGTGTGTCACCAGGAGAGCACTGGGAGGAAGGTCGTTGCTGTACGGTACTCGGAGTAGGCGGGTGTCAGGAATAGGTAAAGCAAGTGGGGTAAACACCCACTGGGCCTTCAATTCCTGGCACTTTCCCTATCACTTCATATGAGTATGAGGTCCACCGGGGTCATCTTCATGGGAGAGAGGAAGGCATGGAGGGTCCAAGAAGTACGAAGCCTCAGCACTGGTCCCATCAAGGGTGTCTGATGAGCTAGAAACCCCAGCCTGCTGTGGATCCCGTGGCTGACCACTGGACCCCAACATCAGCCTGTGGGTGCCACATCTAGAAGGTAAACCCCACACCTGCCTGCAGACTCGGAGGACCCGAGCTGTCTGCTGTACTCTCCTTGTGCCTCTGTGGAAGGCAGAATGGGTGATGGCCCACAGAACCTTATGGGCCACAATATCTGTATGACCGAAGGTGAAAGATGGTCATGTCTTATGTAAAACTCAGAAACAAAAATAACCGAGCTTAATTTTGGAAAACTTTTATTTAATCATCCTGATTCTTTTTAAAAATTTTTAAATTATCCATAATTATATACACTTAATAAGGGAATAATGTGTTGATGTCTCCAATTCCCCTATTTCTCTCTTCCCTGTCCCCGGTCAGTTGGATAGCCTCCTCTGTGGGCAGTCTGGATCAGTCCATGGGGTGGGGGTTGTGAACAGTGAGAGATTGGCCACGGGCATCCTCCTGTCTGATTCCCCAGCTCTCTAATTATAGGGGTGCTGGAGTCCACAAGCTGCACAGCAAGCACTTACCCACTGAGCCATCTTCCCAGGCCCTGAGTGACCTCATTTATGTCTGTTTCATTGCATCTTAGATACCCAAGCCATCTGACCCTATTGTTCTCTCGTTTTAACAGATCCAAAATCCTTCCATCCCTCACCACTCCCTCCCTCCATCCAAGCCACCATCCTCTCCCCTCCCCTCCCCTTCTCTCCCCTGCCTTGCCTGCTTTCTGCACCAGCCCTCCTGTCCACACATAACAAGGCAGGGGAGGGGTTCTACAGTGTGAGCCCAGCTAAGCCATCTCTACCCAAACCAGCGCGATCAGGAAAGGCCAGGACCACTCAGCTCCACAGCTTCTGAGCACCGTGGCTCTGGTCTCTCTGCAGTCCTTGAATGCACCAGCTGGACTCCTGCTTTCCTGGTCTTTAGGGTCTCGCTTTGTGCAAAGGTCACCTTCTCTGGAAGAATATCCCTAATGAGCCAACATAAAATAGCAACCACTTCCCCCACCAACCTACCCAGCACACAGGGACTGTGGGTCCATCCTGCCATTTCTGCCCCACTTGGGCTCATCCTCACGTTACCATTTGGATGGAGGCTTCAGAAAGGGCAGGGAATGGGTCTGTGTTATACCCTCACAGCCCATGGACAGAGCAGTCCTGGGCACACGGGAGGTATGCAGTGAACCACTTGGAGCCATTTTGGGTGTGGGTCCATTTCCCCACACGGGGCATTGGTTTCCTAGCTTGAATCTGAGATGGAAAAGAACAGCTAAGTATACAGACATTTAATCAATGGCTTTGGGCAAGACTTAACACAGCAATCTATCTATTCTTGGCTGGCAGGGTAAATAAAGAGAGTACTTTGTTAATTAGCAGTCTATATGTCTTGGGGAAGGTCCCCAAGACAGTCGTGAACTTGACCTGTACAACTGAAAAGCAGATGTTGACTGAATCCGATCACACATGACCACAGGACTCAGTCAGGGAAGTGCTGGCAAGGGTTTGCTTCAGGCAGGCTTAAAGGAACACAGCACCCCATACCCAAATGGCCCAGGCTTACCTTTGTTTTCTTTGATCATTATAAATGTCAGAAAATGTATTTTTAAAAAAAATCAGAAAAACTGGGCTTCCCTCAACTACCACCAAAAATAAAGCAAAAATGATTATAATCAATAAATCTGGTGACTTACAGTCTGGGAATTGGCGGGTTGCAAAGCAAGAACCTTCCGGAGCTGGGGGGAGAGGCAGGCCTGCTTGTAAAGTAGCTGGTGCCCTTGGATGTAAGTTCAGCCCCTGGTTTGATCACAAAGTCCTCTCCCTGTTTCTTACACTCTTGATGCTTCAGTGCTTTTTGCCTCCAGATCACTGTTACATAAGACAACATTTTTATTTATTTTTTACCATACTTCTTTGCTTTCGCAAGTCGTGTTGGTGTCCTGTGGCGTAGCAATGCCAGACAGTGTTCTGTTCTTCCCATGCAAAGGGAATTAATCAATGAGAGTCGTTCAGTAATTTATAGCTGCTTGTGTGAACTTGACCACAGGACAGCCTGTGATTCCAGCCTCCCCTACAGGTGTCTAGAGTTCCCAGGCAGGTGCCCCACACAATTTCCTATTGACAGGTTCTGGGCTTCGTGTGGATGGCCACTCGGGAGCGCTGGACCACTGGTAGGCATGCGGGAGCGAGTCTCTTCTATCTGGCTGTGTCCACAGCATTTAGATTTATGTGGCAGAAGAAGAAAATGCTTGCATATTAGGAAGATTCCCGTCAAAGCAGAAGGTCCTCGTGTTGACCAAGGGCCCTGTCATATGCTGAAAATAAAATATTACCAGTGTGATTTGAGGTTCATTCTACCCCAAAGCCAGCAGCCATGGCTATATTTTCAACTTGAGCCTGTTTGGAAAATCTTCCGGAGGTGCGAGGAGCCCTTAAACCACTTGGAAACATTCAGGGAGAGCTTTGTGAGCAGGGCAGCAGTGTTGGGAGGGTTTTCTTCTGGGCTGAGGGGTTGGGGGAGGGGAGGTGCTCTCAGGCCCTTATAAAGCGCCCCCTTCTATGGAGCACAGAGGGTTGCACTTGGGGTGACATGATTACAGTTAATTTAACAAGCCTGATCCGCTGATGAGCCAGCCCTCAGTTTCTCTGGCCTGGCACCTGCTGGCTTTGCAATCTGGTCCTGTCCATGGCTGGTCTTTCCTTTTCCACAGACCACGAAGAGCAGAACTGGCTGTCCCGTTGAGGACTTCTGGGGACTTTCATGTTCTTAGAAGGTGGACTGAAATGGGGTTCTTCCAGCCCTGGCTCTGACCCCTGTGATGAGCTGTGAGGCTTCTGGGCCCTGGCCCCAGGCTGTCTCCTGCCCTCCCCCTCCAGCAGGGGCCCAGCTAAGCTAAAGCCATCCATAGATCTGGACATTAGCCAGCAGCAGGAGTCCCCTGGGAGGTTCCTCAGGCTCTCTTTGTTTCAGAACAATTTGTTCTGGTGATGCAACACTGATTGGTCACTGCAGGACTCGTGGGCACTTTTGAGGACTTGGAGGATAAGCAAGGCCTCTCAGAGAATTCACAGCACTTTCTATACCTATAGAGCGCCCGGTGGGTTGCACTTAGGGTGACATGATTACAGTTAATTTAACAAATCTGATCCATTGATGAGCCAGTGAGGCACAGAGGGAGAGCGTTTTCTATGGATCCTGTAAACCTCACCAACAAAATGACACCCAGGGGATTTCAGGCCGCCCACCCCGGATGCCCTCCCAGCTCAGCCCGGGCTCCCTGCTTGCCCCAGTGCATCCCGCCACTGCGCACGGCTGCAGGGGGTCTGAGTTATTACAGGACAGCATTCCCACCTAATTAATTAATGACAGTCTGGAGGCCTCCAACCTGGTCACTGGCCAAATTTACAATGTTCTAATTAAACACACCAAAGAGAAAGTCATAAATCTCGTCTGTATTTAGTAGACGTTGGCAGATTTATGGGCCATAGGAAGCTGCATGTCAAACGGCACAATTTAATGCTTGTTTCGTGTGTTTGGCGGATTCCAGATAGCTCTCGTATTTTCCTTATGAGGTTTAACAGCACATAAATAACAGCCCACAAGCGAGCCTTTTGCTTGGAAGAGAAGCCCAGCCCTTGAACTCACCGGAGCTGTGTGAACACGTGGGCTGTGTCCTAAGAACATTTTCCAAATCACGGGCTGGTGGTGGTTCACCCCAGGATCATGGGAGCGAAGCCAGTTCAAGACGTGGCCGTCTGATGGATTTCTGCCTTCGGTCCTTACTCAGACTTACTCAATGCGTACCCTCTTCGGAGGACTTGCCCTGCGAAGGTCCCTGCCTGAGGAATCTCAGTTCGCAGTCCACTAATTTAAGCACCTTAGTGCTACCCTGGAGTCAGTGGTAGGAAAACACATTAAGGTGCCCATCCGGGCCCCTTTCAGGTAGATTTCCCTGAGTGATAACCGTGTTGTTATCTCTTGCTCCTCCCACTTTTGGGTCTGGAGGTCTCTGGAACCTTCACACATCAGGTCCTGCCCAAGAAGCCACTTCTCACGGACGCTGTCACCTCCGCTCAACAGCAAGGGAGCTGGAAGATGGAAGCCATCGTCATTTCAGATCTCTGTCATCGGTTAGCACTTGACTGAGCTCCTGAGCGTTCATCACAGATCAGCAGCTCGCACAGACCTGGAGCTGCTGGAGCACGCCTGGGCCTGAGGGCTAATTCTCTCTGTCCTGGTCCTGGTCACAATCCAGGCACACGGCTGCACCTGGGGAGGGGACCAACGCGTTGCATTGTAACCCACTTCCTGGCGTTTTTATGCTTTATGCTGACGTTTATGACGTGCCATTCTGGACTTCCTGCCCTCAGGATTGTGAGGTCCATCAATCACCCACCCTCAGCTGGAGGGCTGGAGACCCTCTTCCTACAGACAAGTCACTCCTGCTTTCTTGCTTCTCGGCAGTGAGCCTTCCTCCTACATGGACTCTGGCCTTTTCAGGGTCACCTCCTGACACAGTGGCATCTTCCTGCTCCCATTCCTGTCACTGGCATGGCTGGCTGCTGCCACTTAGCGGGCTGGCTCAGCTTTGTGTACTGGACAGGCCTCATCCAGTTTATGCTCATTTCTTGAGACTGAGCCTACCTGATTCTGCCTCTCAGGGGTCTCCTGGTGCATCGCCAGGTGTCGCGAACCTCTCCAGGCTTTCCAGCTACTTCTGAGGATGACAAGGGGACATGCTGATTCTAGTCACACCGTTCCAATGTTCATCATCGCCATCAAACCCCAGAGACCTGGATGAGCCAGGTCAAGTCAGCCCAAGGAGGGGGAATGCGCTTATTCCAAGGCTACTCTAACTGTCTGCTGCGCTGTCGTCTTACCTCGGAGGTGTGAACGTGCTCTGTGACCAAGAACAAGTGTCTTCACCTCTCGGTGCCATGTGAGCTGCCGATGAGGGAGGGAAGAAATCATCTGGCTTGGCGGCTGGCTGCATTCCTGGCCTGTAGAAGTGCTCACATGGGCACAATGAGGTCATCGCCCACTCGGACCCTCCACACGGAGGACGGGGCCGTTCTCTCTGTTGCTCGTTGGATCTCCCTTGAAGAGCTTAAGCGTTGGGCTGCTGAAGTCTGCAATAAGGCTTTCCGATTCAGTATGAATGCCTGCGTGGCATATGCGGGGAATGAACACTAGACTCCTACAGCAGGAATCACAGAACTGTGGAGGGACTCTAGTGGGACATTGTGGCCCTAAGTGGCTCGTTTCATGGAAGTCATGCGGTTACGTCTCCAGGCTGATGAATAGAGAACTCAGCATTGTCTTCTCTCACTCTGAAGTACCTGGCTTTTGTCTGCTTGATTGATTGTGACAATCTTAGCATTAAAAAATGCATCACACCATTTTTTCAAGTTCTTAAGATGTCAAAGACAAGCACGCTAAGAGGAGAAAGGATAGCCGTGCTATTATACAAGTTCACTTTCTTACACATGTCAATAAAGATCCCAGGTACGCACACCCTCTTTTCCTAAAGCAGCTGCATGAACTCAGGTCCTGGGAGCAGCCATGTTACACAGCCCGCAGAATGAGCAGAAATCACACAGAGGACCAAGCACTTGGAGCCTGACTTGTGGTCTGAGTAATGGCCACCCTGTGCTGCTCTGTATTAAATGAGCAAGGGGAGCGAGCAGCCTCTGGGCTAGAGTAGGGCCTGTGGCTTCCCCTCAGGCAACAGCAGACCCTAACAAGAGCCCACCAGTGGGCTTGTCCCAACAACTCAGGGCTGTCACAAGCTCCCATGCCAGGAGTGTCCACATCAAACTGTTGTACCAGCTGAAACTGCAGGCAGGGAATGAGACTTGTTCCTAAGGTTTGAGCTTGTATCACACAACCCCTGCTCTTGGCCAGGTAGGGTGGGCAGACAGGGAGACTGTGGAGGGGACCTCCATAGGCTCGCTGTCACCTGAGGCCAGCAGTTACCACACCTGGAAGTCAGCAGGCAAGAGCAACCAGCCCTGGCCAACGTCCTTTAGCGCCCTCTGTGAGCAGCGGGTGCATGGACTTGGACACGGAACTAGTGCCCCACAGAAGATGGGGTGACAGGGTCCTTTGGAGAGACCGCCTTGTTCTCAGTTCTTTTCAGATCAATCAGGGTTTTCAGTAGCAAGCTGGAGAAAAAGATTGAGTTTTGTGATGGTTACAATCCAAAAACTAATTGAAACTCAAAAATAAGTTGGAGAAACAGTAATCCAAGTCCTATAATTAAACTAATTGATTACTACCTACCGTCAGCAATGTGCCATGCCGAGTCCGAGTGCACCTATGTGTGCAAAGCCAATCTTAAACACAGTCAGGAATGACTGCCTTGCGATCCTACAGGAAGGGAGTGTAGGTAGGCACTCACCAAGCCAAGACTTGGAAGGGTGTTTCCCCTCAAGCTGCCAGTGGACCCTAAGTGGGTAAGAAAAGGAAAATATGTGAGTTTCTATCAGTAGGTATTTTGTACTATCTTTCTTTCATTTCTAGCTTTATGAATATTTTCTAATGTTAGTAAGTTGGTCCTTTATGTATATTTATTAAAGAGTATAGGAGAACTCAGAGGGTGTTAACTCTTTCACTGATGGGCAAGGCATTCAACATCATCCGGCCTACTGTGTTCTAGAATGTGCTAGAAGTGCAGGTGTGCATTGCAAAGATGTTTAGTGCTTTCCCGAGTCTTCCCACAGCCATCTCCTGCAGTGGGGGTGAGTTGTGAGGGGAGCCAGCACCTTTAAAAGGGAAAGCCAAGCTCAACTCTGTTTCCCATGGACCTTGGCTTTCCCTTCTATGTGAATGTATAGATGTGAGTATCGAGGAAAAGGGAGAGGGAGTGATTGAATGACATCTTGAGGGAAGTCAGATCAGCTCTAGAACGGAGGAAAAGAAAACTCCTGCTAAGTAAATGTAAGATTCAGACTTGCCTAAGTTCAAGACAACATAGCCAGTTCTGGTCTGTCAGTGTGATTGATACCCGGGAGTGGTGGCGATGGAGGTGAGGGTGGAGGTGACAGGAGATGTCCTCGTAGAGATGAGGTGAGGATGCAGGAGTTTATAAGGTGGGGTGAGCTAGTCCGAGTAGCTGGTATCTTTTCCTTTTATGGAACCCCAACCCAAGCCTCAGTTCTTGAGTCTTTCCCCCTAAGAATTGGAAGATACAAATCTTCTCATGTCGTGCATGTCTCGGGAGCCAGGCACACTGCTCCGAACCAAAAAGAGCACGCGTCTACCTTACAAATTTTCGAATTTTCCTTCCTTGAGAAGTTTCTCTTTTCCATGTCTTGACCACTGGTGGAGGGGAACGTTTGTCATTGTAGTCGGTTTCTCATTAAAAGTTTGAGATAAATATGACAGTTTGAAGGAATCTCTTTATAAGCCATTGTGCAGCTCTGGTGATTAGAATCCTTTGAGCTCCCTGTTGAAAGGCACTATTTAAAGCACAAAGTACTTTGCATATTAACTCATGAGTTCTAACAACACCCTTGTGGGAAGGTGGGTGGCAAAGTGACTCATTCAAGGTCATGTTAGTAAGTCAGGGATGGAGTTTGGCAGGTGGAAGAAGAGTTTCCGGAGTTTTAAGAAGTCTTCTTTTCATCGAACTTAACGTTCGAACTGGTGGCTGTGGGTTTTTCAAAGTTCAGCAGGGTTCTTGTCTGTAACCACAGGGATTCATTCCGAAGCAGAGCAGGACATTGCTGGAAGGACCTCGGCTAGGTCCCAGCGACATGCACGTGGCTCACAGTGACGTGCACTTGTACGACATGCATACAGGATGGTTCTACCAGACCCATGCCAAGGAGACAACAGAGAGGACCGAACCTGTGTGCACAGATGACGACGTTGGGCTGGATGTGTGGACAAAGCGTTTGATTGGGTGTTTAGGGAAGGATCTCGGGGAAGGTAAGACCTACTTCTTAAAGGAGAGGAAGGGAGGACCCAGGACATGTAAACTTGAAGTACAAACGCGGCAGGGAAGCTGTGAGCTTGGCTGTGGGGAGAAGGCACAGCTGAACAGCAGGTGGCAGGAGGAGGTGGATCAGCTGAGCCGGAAACAGAGTGTGAAAGCTCTATGCAATGGAACTCTCTCCCTGGGCATGACATGGGTTCTGCCATCTTGAAATTAAAGCAGGTGATATCACCCATACCCTCACAAGACATTTCTGAGGAGGTGAACCTGGTTCTCAAGGGGCGGCACCTTCCCTCTGCACCCCTCCTCTGGCTTATGTGATCTTTGGGGATGCTCAAGTTGTCAGGGGTGGGGACACCAATGATGTTGCCTTCATGAATTGTCACCCATGCTGGGTAGGGCATTTGTGCAATGTCACTATTGGTCGGACACATTCTCAGAAGTCATCCCATAAACACATGGGCTCACCACACTGGACTTGGATGGAGTCATTTCTTTGCCTGCTCGTGTCCCCACCTGGGGAGAATATACCTTTCTGTATGTCTCCACAGGAAAAGTAACACAACCCCCTGTAGGACCTTCTGGACACTGGAGGTGTTTGTTTCTCCCCTGGGAATCAGATGAATGAAGCTCTGGGTGTCTGCTCCTCCAGGTTTACCTGCACTGGCTGGATTCTGGATCTTTCCATGTACTGTCCCTTCCTCATAGTTGACCCTCATGGTCACTGCCTGGCTTCTTTATGCCTGAGCAGTGACAGGAAGGGAGGTGTAGGCCAGGCTCCTAAGCTAGCCTGTTCCTGCCCCATCATGCTGAGCCCAGGTGGGAGCTGACCAGTGCTCCCCAGGTGAAGTGACAGACTTCCCTTGAGCACAGAGTGGGAGGAAGTGGGGGAGAGAGAGCCACAAATTTAGGAGCAAACTGACAATCTCTGGATTAGCTCCACAGCTAAACTTTGAACCCTGTGGTATCTTCGCTTTGGCTTTGATTGAAGTAAAATATCAATGTTCAGGTTCAAGTGTGTGGGAACGAGATGTTCAGGTTTGACGTGATTTGAAATTTTTATTGGACTCCCTGACTTCAGATCCTTTGTCTCCACATGCAGAGGTGAAACTGCTGGGTCATGTGGCAGTCCAGGTGACATTTCTGAGGAGGTGATGCTGGCTCTCACAGGGAGGTGCATTTTCTTTCTTTAGCCAGGCACACAGGCCTCGGTTTCCCACACTTCACCAATTCTCTTTTTCTTTATTAATTAGTGTGACACCACACCTTCTGGTCACTTTTGACTCCTTGTAAGACACTCTTCCAGTCACCCCTTTCCACGCACCATAAAGGCCCTGGCTCACCAGGCACAGCTGTCCCCTGTAGGATGTGCCTGGGGTGTCTGCCACCACATGAATGGCAGGCACTTTTCCTAGACACCATGGGGTGTCCAGGAGGGGTGGGGCACAGCCTACATCATTCAAGGAGAGTCTTGCCCCTGCCCAGGCTATTGTCACGTGGCTGTAAATGCCAGCCCAGTTCACAGACTCCCAGGACCTCACACCCGAGGCGCTCCAGTGTACCTCCACACCGTGCTTGGCAATCTCTCTTAAGCTTCTAATGACTCCATCAAGTGCTTGAAGGAAACAGTGATTCTCATTAGTTCTGTAGGCCCAAAGCCCCCCTGGTCCCCTAAACTTCATAGTTTAGGTTTTCACGAGGGAGGGAGTGAGGGAGATCTGATAGAAGGATAGGGGAGGGAAGGGTGGATGGCAAGTGGTCACACAGGGCAGATGTGAAACCCTCTGGTGCAAAGTGGGTTGAGGGGCAGGTCTCCCAAATCTTGAGAATCCACTTCATGGTCCCAGTGTTTTTCAGAGCCACCAAAATACTCCTGAAGAAGCAGAGAGTTAGGCCCAAGTGTCTTCCCGTTGTGGGAGAGACCAAGGGACTGTAGATGGTTGTGGTGTTTCTTTGGGGCTGACGGAAGTGCTCTGGCATTAGATAAAGGAGGCTGTATCATCTTCTGAATACACTGAAAACTGGGGACTTGTGTGTTTGAAAGGGGCGAGCTTCTGGCATGTGAGTTGTATATCTGTTAAAAAGTGAAGGCATATATCAAAAAGAAAACTAATAGTGTTGCATAAAGAATAACAGAGGTCATAAAAGGGGGCTGTAGAACACTCTGGTTTATATTCAGCCTTTCTTGGCTTAATTTCATTTTGGCCAAAAGGCATTCCATTAATGTGGGCTTTTCAATGACTGCAGGAAATGACAAGCGGCGTGGTATGATTTTACAGTGAAACATTATTCTCCCAAAGGGATTGAGGGAGGCTGTAACTTGTGGGAAGGGAACGGAATTGCTCTGGGATGTCACTGGAGCCTGGCAATTATGGTGGACCTCAATCCTGCCCAGCCCAGGACAGAGGGCCGGAGATGGCTGGAATCCCCTGTCTCCTTTTCCTCCCTGGGTTAGGGGCAGAGCACTGACTTAAAAACCGGTGAGTCTAAGATGCATGAAGCATGGGAACCCACGGGTCACTCCCAGGAGTGACTGTCCTCTGGGGAGGCCATGTGGATCTAAGTACTTTTCTGAAATCAAGTAAAATCTGCTCACAGGTGTTTTCTTCCACCTGCAGATGGAAAGCTTGGGCAAAAGGTGAAACACAGAATCCTCGTTGCTTACAGTCCATCAAGGGAATGAATGTTTATAAGCAGAGAAAGAAATAATAAAAGGGGGAATGTTACAGAATAAAGAGCTGAGTGGTTTCAGCTTGGTGTCCACACAAAGCTACAGGATGCACTACAGGTGTCTCCTTATGGTCAGGTCTTGCTCTGCCTTAGTGGGGTTTATTTCTCCAGCTCCTAGTTTCCTTGTGTGGCCTCTGTCACCTTGGGCTTCGGAATATTCCAGCACTATTCAGGCACCCTGGGAGTATAGTTCTCATGTTCTCAATCTCTCTGACCCCTGCTCGCTCCAGGCCCTTCCCAGACAAGACTGACTGTCAGTGACCATAGATAGTTACTATGCATACTTCTCTCAATGGCTGTGTTGACCACAAAGTAATTAAGTAATTAAGATGGTCAAGAACACCAGGTCTGCCAAGCGAGGAAGATCTGCAGGCTAGTTGGACACTCACAAGTCTCTGTGGAGACCAAGGCCCATGGGGAAGACCCTGGGGAGGAAACACCCCAACTCAGACAGGTCAGATATTATAACATGAGTGGAACTCAGAGACCTCTTCAAATATGTCTGAAAACAACGATTTGCTCAACAAGCCCTGGGTGGAGGGATGTGGCTGGGCAGGAAGAAGCCCTCTGGCATCTTGGGTGGCCTCTGGCCTTCCTTGAAGCCAAGGACTTCAGCATCAATAGAAATAGCCACAGAAAGGCAACTGGTTCCAGGAAGCATGACTCCTGTCAACTGGTACATGGAGACTTCGGTTAGGTTAGGGATAGGGAAGTGGTTAGATGCTGAAGAGGAAGACAAGGTCACAATTCCAGCTGTTTTTAGGGGGTGGTGGCAGCTGTGGGGAAGCCTGAGCCAGCATAAAGCATACAGAATTGCTAACAGCTGACTGTTGGACCTACAAAAATATCCATTTCGAATGGCTCAACATATCATGTAGAGCAGACCCAGCCTTCAGGTTGTTTGTCTTGTGGGGAGAGCTGTTACTGTGGGGTCACTGGGCAGTCCTGTGCCGGGAGGTGGTCCTGGATGCCTCTTCCTGCCTGGATCTGCCCTTCCTTCCTCTGCCCTTCTGTTCAGAACTCCATTCTTGCCCACAGACTTGGTTGTGCCACCAGCCCCATGTTGACTCCCAGTGTACCTGCCACCTGTATCACCCATGGGCTGTGTGGCCTCTCCACCCCCTCTCCCCAGCCCTAGCCCTGCATGTGGGCTTGAGCAGAGAGTGCTACCCTGCTTGCTTACTGTGTTCCGGCTGCTGGGAAGGGAGGCATCAAATCTGACAGGTCATCCTCTGAGCCACCTGCCTATCTCTGAGTCTCTTCAAGTTCCTGGGCTGGGCAGAGCTCTCCTTTCACTCAGTCTGCAGGTGAGAGTTTGAGTCTGAGTGAGGCCTGGCACCTGCTCACAGCCCTAGTCTGTGGAGAAAGCCAGGACAGGAATAGGAGAGCTGCAACTTCGGTGACCTCACCATTCTCTCTGCCATCCCAAATGATTGCTTAGCAGAAGGAAACCAGCCTGGGCTCCAACCCCTGTGCAGGAGCGAGAAGAAGGCCAGGCCCCTCAGCGGCCCAGCAGATGCTGGGAAGGCTTTGATGTGACATTTCTCTTCCTTGCAGTCACTTCAGGGAGCTGGGTGATACAGAAAGAGCTGTGACTGTCAGATTGAAGAGTGTGGCGTGCAGGCTTGGCCAGGAGAGGCAGCTGGGTAGTGCTGCCTGAGCCCATCCGTTACCCTTGGGAAGGCACCTGGTGTCATTCAGGCACCGAACCTGCTGGCTCAGGGGCTTCCCAGGCTCTGTGGTCTGAGCACCTGGGAAAGGGGTGGGGCTCCGTGTGGTTCAGGAGTGATCACACCTTCTCCACCAATGTCAGGCTCCTCCAAGTTTATCCTCTGTGATCCCACAGGAACCCAGCAGGCACACAAAGAGGTTTGTTCCTTGTGGTCCCTCCAGAACACAGTGATCTTCTCTTGTCTTCTCTATGGTTTGCCTCCACTGTGGCACTAAGTGACGTAATACAGAGCTGTCAGGCACCACAGCCACTCTGGGCTTACTGTGCCCTGACACCCAGCAGGCACAGGTGTTTCCTGCCCTCCAGTCTAGCGTCTCAGGCATGGGAACCTGGCTTGTGTCCTGGGCCATGCGTGACGTGTCAGCCGTTGTCAGACCTAGTGAGGAGAGGCTGTTTATTTGATGCCTAGTTGGGCCCTGTGTCTCCTTGGCCCACAGAGTAGTCCCTTCTTTTGTCTGGGAAGCCTTGTAGCTCCACCTCTCTCCAGGAGAGACACTGGGGACATAACAAAGACAGGTAAGTTCACATCTAGACGTCACAGCCTCCCTGGGCTGGTGAGTGGGGGCTGGAAGCCGAGTCCCACACAGTAAGGAGAATAATCCTCTTGGGGTTGATCAAAGATGACTCAAACTTTGTTCTTACTGTCCTGAATAGAGAAGCGAAAATTCATCTGTTCACGTCATTTTAGCGCTGGAAGTTCTCTAGCGCAATGGGCGGAGGGAGACGGGCACGAAGTGAACATCAGAGCTATTCTTAACTGTGCGCTGGCTGCTGGGTTTGGGCTCACCTGGAGCAGTAACTGCCATTCACTGTGCGCTGCACGTGGACCAGGCAGGGCAGGGCGATGTCTCTTAGTCCAGTCCTTGCCCACCTTAGTGTAAGATGCAAATGTCCACGGGGAGGAGGTGACCAGAGCATACAGGGACACAGACAGCATTCCTGACAAGTCCCCAGCAGTTCTGTCTGCCAGCGGAGCCCAGGAAAACTCCTCTCATGGAACACCCCAGGGCTTGGAGTCACTTGTTCCCATCTCCTGGCTGCAACTGTCTCCAAGGAGGGAAGGGAGGGATGTGTGGTCTGTTAGGGGGCAGCGTCAGAGGCTCCGAGGTGGGCCCTGGAGTGGGCTGGGAGGCACAGGTTCCTCCCACAAACCCAATTCTGATGCTTGCCAGTGAGAGAGAAGCCACAACACCAAATGTTTTATTTTAATTTTTTAAAATATTTTATTTATTTGAGATAGAGAGAAAGAGGGAGAGAGAGAAAGAGAGAGAGAGAGAGAGAGAGAGAGAGAGAGAGAGAGAGAGAGAGAATGGGCACGCCAGACACACGTGCCCTCTTGTGCATCTGGCTTTATATGGGCACTGGGGAATTGAACTCCGGTCCTTCTGCATTTCAGGCAAACACTTTAACCGCTAAGCCATTTCTTCAGCCCAGCCATTTCTAAGGTCAGAGGGCACCTGACCTTAGGACCACCTCAAAGTGTCTGCGCTCAGTGACACAAGTTCTCTTGCCACTGTCAATGAGCCTAGCCCGCAGGCTTCGGCTCTCCTGGCTGGCTCCACCTTCTATTACAGAGGCATATTGGGGTGACAGACTCATGCACCACTTTGCATGAGGTTTTAAAGGCATGGCAGGCTTTGCAAGCAAGGGCCTTTAACCACTGAGCCATCTCCCAACCCCAAACTTAAAAAGAAAGAGGACACCAGCTGGGGAGATGGTCCAGCTTCTAAAGGTGCTTGCCTGCAAAGCCTACCAGCCTGGGTTCGATTCCCCAGGACCCATGTAAAGCCAGGTACACAAAGTGGCATAAGCATCTGGGGTTTGTTTGCAGTGTCAAGAGACCCTGGTGCTCACATTCTCTCTCTCTCTCTCTAATAAATAAATATGGATATTAAAAAGCTAGAACACTAAATCCAGTTCCATAAATAATCCTAAGTATGGCAAAATGAGGAGCCTCTTTGTTACCGTCCATCAAATTGGGAGAAGAGGTGGTGGAAAGAATGGAAGAGCCACAGGAAGGGAGGAGTGCTTGCAACACCAGACTAGTTGGAAAGAAGGGATTTAGTGGAGGGAGAGAAGGGACGGTGGCTGGAGGGGATTGCCATCACGGTCTAGAGTCTGTGTTTATGGAAGTTGTCAATCAACCGTTAAGAGAACCTGGGAGCTTGAAGCCAGCTGCTTGGTGTCTTCCCTTTGCTTCCTGTTTGGACGCTGTGCACACGGGGCCTGGCAGCCAAGCAGCCTCCACTTTACTGAAGTGATGCGTGCGCACGCGGTAAAACGAAGTCTCAGAGACTCCTGGGGCTGAGCTGAAGGTCCTGAAATAATTCACTTTCTTGAGTTCCCTGCCGTTGCATTATAAGACAAAACAAAGAGCTCTTTCAGGTCTCTTCTCACTTCCTGTTGGCACTGTCACTGGAGGCTTCTCTGTCATTTTTAATTGTTGGCTTTTGCCTTAGAGTGAAATAAACAAGGGGGAATGGGGTGCATTGGAGAGCGAGCGAGAGGACGTGTGTGAGGCAGGAAAGAAGGGACAGGGGAGCGATGTCAGCAAGTGTGGGAGAAACCAGGGGAAGAGAAGAGAGGAAGACCGTTTTCCTAAGAAAATGATTGCAGTGATTTTTGAGGATATGGAAACTTATGGTAAAATAATAAAAGCATATCCGGATGTGGGCCCTTGCCCTGAGCAGTCACTTCCTGCCAGATGGGATGGGCTTCTCGTATGACAGAAGAATCTAAAAGTTAGACAGATGAAATGGCACCTGGCTCTCAGCTGAGACCAGGGCCCCGGGGTCTGCGAGAAAGGCCAAGGAGCTTTCCGGGGGTGCCATGATGAGAGCTGCCTGTCTGGGCTCGAGTAAAGATGCCAGAGGAATAGCAACCTGAGACTTCCTGGGCCATGTGCTTACCTCCACGCCTGGACTTTGGGGGGGGACTGTCCCTGCACTGGTGTGGAGATGGGGGCCCTAGAGGGGAGGTGGGCTGCAGCTGAGCTACGTTCCGTTCATGTGTGCTCAGTGAAGTCAGGCTCAGACTCTCCCTCCCTCCGCAAGAGACCCAGCATGTGTTTTTCACCTAGGACAGCACCTGCAGCCTCCATGGTCCGGTTGGCCCTGGCCTGACTTCTGGGACGTAGCATTTCAATGTCACACACAACCAATGTCATCATTCTCCTTTGCGGGGTAAAGGGCAGGGCTTTTCAATGACTGTGCACATGAGAGCAAGTCCAAGTCCTTAGCGGTTGTCAGGAAGAAGTGGGGGAAGATCCGAGAGTGCAGCAGCCATGCCTGGGGCCAAGGGACCCTGCAGTGGTGACATCAGAGATGGGAAGGGGGAGTGGCTGGCATGGGGGACTTGGGCCTAACCCGAACCCCAGCCCCTCGACAATCTCCTGCAGGTTCCCTTCCTTCCCTATAGCACCCTGCTCCTTCCAGGTCACATACATTCTGTGACCTTATGTCCTTCCTCATCTTAGGAATTCAGTTTTCCTTCTCACATCCCGTTTTCCCGTTTCATGTCTCATACGCGTGTATACACATGTATGTAAAGTTGAAATCCAGGATCTGCATGTGAGAGAAATCATGTTGTATTTGCATGTTGTATTGTATATGTCTGACTTATTTCACTTAATCTATAATTTCCGGCTTCCTCCATCTGCCTGCAAATGCGATGCTTTCATTTTCTCCATTCCTGAATACGTTCCTTTGTGCATCTGTGCTGCGCTATCTCTATGGACATCAAGGATGGTTTTGTGAGTAAGCACCGCTGCGTGAGAATCTGTGGTGCACTGGCTTAGCGCGCTTAGGGCGTATGTCCAGGAGCCGTACAGTTCTGTTTTTATCTATTTATTTTTAGGACAAATATGATTTCCATAGAGGCTGCACCAGGTCACACTCCCCACATCCTCACCAGCATTTGTCGTTGTTGGTTCTGTGGATGACAGGATCTGAGCATGCTTTCATGTGGCTTTAAAGACCTTTCTTCTGTCCCAAGGACACCCCTCCCCAAATACTTACGGATTCAGAACTGACTCGTTCTTGGAAGATAGAGGATGAGTTTTCCCTGGGCTTGGAGATTCTTGTCAGCAAGGACTTCATCACTCTCTGCCTCTATTCCTCACCTGTCACCAAGCCTCGCCTTAGGAGTAGGTATTCAACGAGTTCACTGTAGGGTGCCCTGCTGGCAGGGGCTGCACACACCACTTCTCTTCTGCAGAGCATGGGTGTGCCCACCCCAGGCCCTGTGCCAGCCAAGCACATTTCCCAGCACCTGGACTCAATGGGAATTGGGTTTCCGGATTGTCCTTTAAGATGCACTAGAAACAAAATAGACTTCAAGCCATTATTAGAATTCGAGTGTGCTTGTAGCTGTATTCTCATCTCATTTTCTCCCCTCAAGTTCTGCGGAACCTGGATCCACCTGAGGACTGGAACCTTCTTTGTAAATGTCAAGTCTTTTAGAGGTGTGGTTTTAATCATGGTCCTTGTTCTCAGGGAAAGGAGAGATGGAGGTGAGGCACTTTCATGAGTTGAGAGATCGTTGTCTTTGCATGTATATGTGCGCTGCACCTACATGTGAGTGCATGTGTTCTGTGAGTGTGTGCACTCATGTTCACATGTGTGCACGTGTGTCCACGTGTGTGTATGCCTGTCCACACGTGTAGGCATGCCCGCATGTGTGTATGCATGTTCACATGTGCGTATGCATGTCCACAGTGTGTGCCTGTCCACATGTGTGTATACATGTTCACACATGTCTATGCATGTTCACACATGTCCACATGTGTGTATGGTGTTCACATGTGTACGTGCATGTTCACACATGTGTATGTGTGTTCACATGTGTGTATGAGTGTTCACATGTGTGTATGTGTGTTCACACATGTGTATGTGTGACCCCATGTGCACATATGCCTGTGGAGGGCAGAGGTTGACACTGACTCTTTTCCCATCATCCTTCACCTTATTGACTGAGTCAGGGTCTCCAACCTGAGCTCCCCGATTGCAGGTTTGACTAGTCTAGGCAGCCAGCTTGCCCTGGGGTTCCCCTGCTTCTGCCTCCTGAGCACTGGGGTTACAGGCAGGCCCCCAAACCCACTGGCAGTTATGTGGGTGCTGGAGTCTGAACTCAGACTCTCAGGCTTTAGTCACTGAGCCGTCTCTTCAGCCCCTTGCCAATCAGTTGGCAAAGCTAGTTCTCATTGACTCCAGGCACTGCAGGGGAACACTGGGAGGGCATGCCAGGGATCTTGGGCAAGCTAGACATGTGCGTGCCTCAGGCTCACCTCTGCTCGCACTCTGTGGACTCCATGAACACTATGGACAGAGCACTTGAGATGTGGTGTCTGATGTCATGCCAACTCTGACGGTCACCTCAGAGGCAGGAACAACTGGTTCTGTATCCCCTCCTTGATTTGTGGGGACAGGCGGGTCCAGGATCAGAATCTAGCTGGGGTCAGTGCTCCCTGTGCATCTTGTCTGAAGGGGAGTGAGGCCGAGAACCAGGCCCAGCCTGGTCGGACAGTCCACACCCCAGGTCAGAGCCTAATGTCTCCACCACCGGCCTGCTGGCCAGTGACCATGCACGCAGAGGAGCTGGCGCTGTCCCCATCCCATGCATGGCATCCGTCCCTCTCCTCTGCTCTCTCCCTGCACCTCCTCCTCTGGCTTCTCTTCAGCCTGCTTCCCACCTGTCCCCGTCCTGTGCCCTCTCTTCCCTTTTGGTGACCCTATGCCCTGAATCACCCCATCTTCCTAGTCCCTCCTCCATCAGCCACTTCCCACCGACACCTCTGCCCCGTCTATGCCCTTCCCTCATCACTGACTCCATGTGACAAGGTAGACACTAGCGTACAGTGGTCTCCATGCACACATGACGGGTGGAGATCTGCTCAGACAGTGCCTGGCCACTGTGACCCAGGGATGCCACAGAACTGTGAGGTCAGACAGTCCGTGCATACCGAGAGGATGTCTATATTGAGCCGGCAGGCAGGCAGGCAGGCAGGCAGACAGACAGACATGTGAACATCCCGCCACTGCACAGTTAAGTGCCCAGGGCCCAAGGGTTTATGACGATATGACTTAAATAAAAGATGAGGGCATAACTATAATCCATGAACAAGATGAGGAGACGGACATGCGACTTCAAAGGCTAGGCTGAGGGGAACTCTGGTTCCGTAAGCCTGAGGTGATGAGGCACCGAATCTCTAAGGAGCTGGCGAACACTGTCTTAGAATATTTCATTTTCTTTGATCAGAATTATGACTGTAAGATTTTAGAACTTTTGAGAAGAGAAGCATTTCTTATGATCACTAATTTTTAAGAGGAGGTCCTTATATGAGCCCTGTAAGGGCAGATAGGCATGACAAAATGACAGGAAACTGGTGGGTGATGCTGCACGTGGCCTTGGGCTGGAGGCTGAACACACACCTCAGACCAGAGGCATCGTCTGCCATACTGAGAGGAGGCCCATGCCCACCCCACTCCTGAAGTGTCCCCCAAGGAGATGTCCTGAATACGGCACCAGCAATGCACCAGCCAGGCTTCTGGGGGGTGAACCAGGGCTGGCTGGAGAGCCAGGGGTTGGGGTCGGGAGCATTTGCTGGTTTCCCCAAGGACCTCATGCCAGGCTTCTGGGCAGTTTGCTTTTCTACTCAGTACTTCATTCTTAGTAGACAACTTGAGGAGTCCTTCGGGAAGTTTCTGGAGATTAAGCACCAGGGATGGACCCTGAAGTACCGAGCACTGGGTTTTTCTTCCCCAAACGTCAAGGAGCCACAGTGCAGCTGAACTGCCTGCAGTTGATCTAAGTTGGGGCCTGGGGACCACACAGCTTGCATGAGGAGGACGAATGGAGGTCTTGAGTCCCTGTCCCTTCCTGGGCCATTGGAACCCACTTTCCCACCATCTATGCAGAGGTGTCCTCGCCAGGATGATGCACTGTTCCAGTCTGTCCTTCTGGGGATGACAGTGAGCTCCCTTCCCACGGCCAGAGGGGCCCTGCGGGCTAGGGTTGCGCTGTCCATCAATGGAGCTCACGCCTGTCGCCTTGTCATTGCAATGGCCAGCGTTCAACATGGTTCAGCAGGTATCAGTGAAGTCAGAATTATTGTTTTGTTTGGTAAGAAATGGATACTAGTTTGTCCTAGAAAATACAGGCTGCTACCACACTTCCAAGAAACACCAGAGTCTCCGACTCCCTTTGTGCCTTGGTGTGTCAGTGGAGGTATTTGCTCGGGGCACCATGTGCAAACACAGACAGAGGCGCGTTCTTTGTTCCAAGGTGGACCAAGCGCGAGAGAAGCACCTTGGAGCACACGCTTGGAAGATGGGAACAACAACTGTGATGAGCTAACCACAGGCGTGTGAAGAAAGTGCATTTTAATGTTGCATTCACGAATTGCATAGTGGTTTCATGACTGTGGTCCAAAGCAGAAGCCTTCCGAACTTGCTCCATCCCATTCAACAACTCCTTAAAAATCTTGGCACGCTCTCTGGTGTTTTAGAGTGGAGTGTTCAGGAGGGTAGGGTGATGGCTTGGTGGTGTGAGTGTGAGTTTGGACCCCCAACACTCATGTAAATGCTGGGTCTGGTGGGATGTGCCCATCATCCCAGAGCTGGGCAGGCAGAGACAAGCATTTCCCTGGGACTCGCTCCTAGCTGGACTAGCCAGGCCGGTGAGCTCTGACTTCACGTGAAAGATGCTATCTCAATGAATGAGGAGGAGAGGAATAGAGGAAGACAGCCAATGCCAACCCTGAGCCTCCTTGTGTGTGTGCACCCACCCACCCACCACACCCACACACATGTGCGCCCACACACACACTACCCCCATACACATGTGCACCCACACATATACCACACACATTTGCACACACACCACACATATACGCACACATACCACACACATGTGCACGCACATATACACACCACGCACATATACACACCACGCACATATACACATGTGAACACACAGACACATACACCACACACATGTGCACACACATGCACACCCATAACCAAAAGGAAAAACAAAGAAAGAAAAAAGATTCTTTTTTCTTTTATCTTTGCCAAATTTAAATTTACAATTCTCTGGGAAAAGGTTTTATAAAATCAAGTTTTGAGCTGGGCAGATGGCTCAGCGGTTAAAGCCACTTGCTTGCAAAGCTTGCTGGTCTGAGTTTAATTCCTCAGCATCCATATAAAGTCAGATATGCAACATGGTGCTTGCATCTAGAGTTTGTTTTCAGTGGCAAGAGACCCTGGCATGCCTATACTCACACTCCCTCTTCCTCAAATAATTAAAAAATTGTTTTAGTAAGGATGATTCATTATAAGTAAAGGAGTCTAAGGTTTATTTTACAAACACTCAATGGTGTCAGGTACTTTCTACATGAAGTTCCACGCAGAGTCTCTGGGGCTTCACGAAGGGGGCATTTAACTGATACCCAAGAGATGCAGTAACCCTTGAGGCCACAATGCTTTGAAATAACAGAATCACAGGCTAGCCCAACCTTCCTGCATTCCAAAGACTTTTGAACTAACCAAACCAGGGATAACTTGTTATGCTGCAGTAAGAAACATGCCCTGGGGATGGAGAGATGGCTTAGCAGTTAAGGCCTTTGTCTGCAAAGCAAAAGGACCTGAGTTAGATTCCCCTGTACCCAGGTAAAGCCAGATGCACAAGGTGGCACATGTGCCTGGAGTTCATTTACAGCCCATTATCTGTCTGTCTGTCTGTCTCTAATAAATGAATAAAGTATTTTTTTAAAAAAAGAAACGTGCCCTCTCCACACAGGACAGAGGTGTGGGGTTAACAGGAAAAGTTTTTGCCAGGTTCAGAAACTTGACACTCAGCTGACCTTTCTGAGGACTCCTTACACTGAGTCCAAGCACGGAACCACCTTGACTCACAAAGAGAAAACCCGCAGCCAAGTGACTGAATCCTTCCTGTCAAAAAATAAGAGGCACCTTTAAACTCATTAGCATAGCTTAAACTTGTCTCCTGCATTCAAAGAATGTCGCCTTCCATGCTCTTCTATGGTGCCACAATTATCAGTAATTAAAATATCAAAAGTTTCATTTTTCAGGTGGGTTCATTTTTTTTCTGTCATCAAGATAATGACTTTCAGTTTTTGTTCTGAAGGGGAAAGGGAAGGAGGGATCAGGCTGACAAGAGGTGTGCAGGGAAGGTCTTGCTGCTGCTCAAAGCTGCTCTGTGTCCTTCCTCCCACTGCTGACATGATGGACTGAGCAGGTAGCAGCCACTCACCTCTTCAGGGTCGGAGCACCAGCTACCCATCGCGGCCCCAGGTCCCAGCCATAGAGTTCTACCGACCTGCGATTGACGCTTCTGAGGAAGAGAGATGGATGGAGGACTTGTGTTGTGAGTCCGCCTTCAGTGAGTGCCCGCTGACACTCCCCATGGGTGCTCTTCCTGGGTTTGTGACAATCTGCCCACAATCAATATCACATTTCCCAGATGTGAGACTGAGCTCTGCTCGTGCTGTTTGGGAAACAAAGCCAGTGAATAAGTGTGTCAGGAGCCTTCCCAGTTTAAGTGTGTGTGTGTGTGTGTGTGTGTGTGTGTGTGTGTGTGTGTGTGTATGTATCGTATGTGTGTATATGTGTGTGTATGTATCGTATGTGTATATGTGTGTGGTGTGTGTATGTGTGTGTATGTGTGTGGTGTGCGTGGATGGTTTCTTCAAAGGACAAGTATTTTTTCCAGGGTTCTTCTGTCTCCAGGCTTAAACAACATGCTGTGTCTCAAGGGCTGCCTCTGGTGGGAGGGAAAACTGACAGTGGGCATTTATAGGTTAGGGTAGTTTGAGTCAGATGTTCCTCATAAACTTATGTGGTTTGATTGCTTGGTCCCCAGCTGGTGGCAATTTGGGCGGTAGAGCCTTGCTGAAGGAGGTGTGTTGCAGGGGTGGGCTTAGGGTTATTATACCCAGCTCCCCCTCACCAGAGCTCCAGCTCACTCTTGCAGCTTTCTGCCAGCTGCTGTGGCAAGAATTGATGTCCAGCCTCTGCTCTACCATCCTTTCCCTGCCCTCATGGAGCTTCCTCTCGAGACTGTAAGCCAAATGAAACCCTCTCCTCCCATCAGCTGCTGTTGGACAAATGTTTTGTCCCAGCAACAGGAAGGTGACTGTTTCAGCAGACAAGGGAAAACCTCTCTCTTGTAAGGGAGTTCCATGGAAGGGAAAGAAAGCCAGAAATAGTCTGGATGGAACATGTTCACCAGATATCTGCTGGCCAAGATAGGCATTGGGTTATCTTCAAAAATTTCCATGGCCTCCCTTTATCTACAATTTTCTGAGCATCTGCCCTTTACCTTACATTATGCAAATGCCTGGTGACAAAATGCCTATGATGTCCAGGCTGTCCCTGGAGGAGGGGCTTCAGGTGCAGGAGGGGTAAGTGATCAGAGCAATGCCACCCCCAGTCTCCCTGGAGACCATGGGTCCCCAGCTAACCCAGGCTCAGGGGCACAAGAGTCCCTCCACGTGACCTCAGAGCAGTTTTGCTCACTTCACACAAGTGTGTTTCTAAGCACTCAGAGGCAGCGGCTCTAATAAGCTTCCTGGAAGTTGGTAAAGAATTAGCAGCTAATGTGGGACTCAGACTCGTTTCCTAGGTGGTGATTTCTATTCTGTGCAGTTTTAAATGATGGATTTTCCTTCTAACCGTAAAGGAGTTTCCACCACAGCAGCCAGTTTCGAGACTGTTCTGTGTAAAAACATGTCAACCACTATTTCGTTGCTCTGCTGCTGTTGGAGAGAACGCCATAGGCTAAGCTGCATTCCATTGGTCAAGACCCCAAGAAGATATACAATGCTACGTGCGACCAGTATTTGCTTTCAATTACTTAAGTTGATTAGCACTTAATAAATAACTTTTAGCCAGCTTTGAGTGTTCTCTGAGGTCAAAATGTTGACAGCATGATTAGTTTAAGTCCAAGGGAATATTATAATGTACTGATTCCACCAGATCACCAATGGCCTGTAATTAAATTCATTTCCTCCTATTGTCAGTTCTTAACGTTTAACCCAAATTTTAAGGCTACTGAATGTGGCTGCAGCTAAAATTGTATTGAGGGATTACTTTGGATAAATTAATTGAGCATCATTCCAAGACTGTTTGGGGAAGAATGTATGAGAGAATGTGAGTCGGTGAGTCAGATCACCAACAGGCTCGAGAGATTATCGCTGGGCTTTATTTGTGATGAATGACTCCCTGTCTTCTTGGGGGGGATCAGGGGCACTCCCCACCCCATGGGAAGACAAGCCTGCGGGTGCTCTGTGACGTGCTCTGTGACCTTGCTGACTGTGGTGGAGTGAGTGTCAAATGTCCCCCATAGACTCATGAGTTTGAATGTTTAATCCAGTTGGTGGTTGTTCAGAGGTTTGTGGAGATTTTAGGAGGTGGAGCCTTACTGGAGGAGGTCTATTGCTGGGGGCAGACTTGAGGGGTCATAGTTCAGCCCTGTTTGGTACATTTGCACTTTTGACTCGCCCCTGCTGTGAAGATGTGATGCCCAATGTCTGCTCTGCACGCTTCCCCCACCATGGCTCACCCCTTGAAACAGAAAGCTGAAACAAACTCTTTCCTCCCATAAGTTGCCTCTGGTTGGCTGCTTTTTTTTTCCAGCAAAGAAAAAGTGACTGACATCCCAGATTGAAGCACATCTCTCCAGGGTGTTCTAGGCCATTGGAGGTAGCTTCTTGTGCTTGCATTCTCGTTATTCAAATAAGCCATGGAGAAGCAGGGTAAAGTTAAGTATGAAGCTGTTAGAACTCATTTGTAGGAACCTTGAGGAGAAAATCAGAGACCATGAGGAGAAAGAGACAGAGGCACGTGATGGTTTATGGAGCTCTTTTGAGGTAGACTGTTGGTTTATGGGGAAAACCTACAAAAATTCTATATTCTTTCCTTTGAGAATTCATACATGTGGGGCTGAGGAGACGGCTCAAGGGATAAAGTGCTTACTTACAAGCCTGAGCACCTGAGTTTGGATTCCCACACACATGTAAAAAGCAGAAGTCTTAACAGGCTACTGAAATCTCAGTAGAGTGACACTGAGAAGGGAGACAGAGATGAGAGAGTTTTCTGCCAGCTTACACACTAGCTAGCCTGGTGAATTCAGCAAGGAACAATGAAGCAGTAGAGACCCTGCCTCAGATGAGGTGAGAAGACCAGGACTGACAGCGGCAAGTAAGTTGTCCTCTGACTTCCAGAGCACGCGCGCGCGCACACACACACACACACACACACACACACACACACACACACACACTGGGAAAAACAAAGATTTAATACATGCAATTTAAATCCCCAGCATCGGGGAAGAAAAAGAAAACGAGAATTAATAGACATTTACGACAGTATGCTTAAGATTTATGAAATACAGATAAGTAAAAGTGAAAATAGAAATGAGGTTTAGAGACACAGGCCTGTGCCCCCAGGGACACAGGAGGCTGAGGCAGGAGGATTACAAGTCCAAGGTCTGCCAGAACTACTGAGTGAATCCAAGCCTGTCCTGGACAATTTAGTGAACCCTTGTTTCAGAACAACATATAAAAAAGGAGCCAGGAGATAGTTCAGAGGTAGAATTCTTGCTCAGCATGCACTCAGTTTAATCCCCAGTACTAGTAAAAAAAATAATAGAACAGTACTAATTCTGCACAAGGAAAAAAATTCTACCATAAGCTTTTGCTGTAGATTTATGTAGTTCACTCATTCATGAACATACCTTTTTGAGTGAAAAATAAAATCATGCCATGCATGCTTTTATACCCTATTTTAAAATTTAATGTACTAGAAACACTTTCTAAGTTATTTTTTATGGCTTTTTTTCTTTATTTTAGTAACCACCAAACATATTTTGGCAAATGCAAAATATTCCAGAGATATTTCGTTTTAAAAATTCCTTCCCAAGTTATATATCGCTCACTGGTATTTGAGGAAGTTAAAAAAAACACACACACTGAAAAATAGTGCAGTATGTTACTGAATACAACTGTCACCCACCGGCTAGAAAATGTGGTTGCAACTGCAGCCCACCCACTCCAGGGGATGCGAGGAAGTCCTCCTTTGTTCCCTGAAGCAGAGCCCACTGTGGCTGGCACCACCCAGGAGCCGGCGGGCCTGAGGCAGGAGTGCGTGACCCAGAGGCACTGCGGTGGAGACAGAGGTCCTGTTAGGGTTGGAGCTAAAGCCCGGAGCCTGGGGTAACTTGCTTTCTCCGGTGGGGTTGGACAGTCCTGGAATGAACGAGATGAGATTTAAAGGACCAATCAGGAGGCTGGAGAGATGACTCAAGGGTTAAGGCGCTTGCTTGCAAAGCCTAATGACTTGAGTTTAATGCCTCAAGTACCCAGGTAAAGTCAAAGCCAGATGCACAAAAGGGATACATGAACTGGGAGTTTGTTGGCAGCAGCTAGAAGCCCTGGTGTGCCTGTTCCCTCTCAATCTCTCTCTCTCTCTCTTCCTGCGTATATATGGTGTATATATGAAGACTAGTCACTGCACAGAGGCCTAAGGACACAGTCATATCCTGCAGCCCTGTGAGAATGTCTTCAAGAAAAATGACCCTACTAGCATGTGGCGGATGGATTGCCTGGGAGGGGAGGGAGGCAGGGGGCGTGTTAGCTGGGGACGGGGTGATGGTAATGGAATAGAGGGAGGTGACGGTGGGTAGCTGAGTTTCACCAGTGGCACTTTCGTGCGTGTTTATATATACGTGTGCAGGGAAGAAGCGCATGTGTGCGCCTGTGTGGGCACATGTATGTCAATGTGTATGTGCAGAGGCTAGAGGTCTTTCTCATCGCTGTCCACCTTACTCACTGGGCAGGGTGCCTCACTTGTACCCAGAACCCGATGATTTGGCCAGTCTAGCTAACCAACCAGACATGGGGGTCCACCTCCACCCTCAAACTGGGAGTACAGGCAGGCTGCTGCGCCCACCCAGCATTTATGCGGGGCTGAGAGTCTGGTCTGAATGCTTGCATGGCCGGTGCTTTACCCACGGGGCCATCTCCCCAGCCTGGATATTCAGGAGACTGAGGTCCTGACTGAGGCTCTGCAGTGATGGAGTGTGGTCAGGAGAGGAGTCACCTTGGATAGCGGGTGTGTTGGCGGGGCAGAGGGTCACGGGTGTTGTAGTTATCTTCTTGTTTCTGGGACAAACACTGCATCAGAAGCAGCTTATGGATGAAAGGCTTTGTTTTAGGCTTACAGATTCCAGGGTTAGTGTCATGGTTTGATCCAGGTGTCCCCCACAAACAAATGAATGTGTTCTGACAGATCGATCCTCAGCTGATGGCAATTCGGGAATTAGAACCTCACTAGAGCTGTGTTGTTGGGGGTGGGCTTATGGGGGTTATAAGCCAGCTCCCCCTTGCCAGTGTTTGGCACACCTTCCTGCCGCTGTTTGCAGTGCTGAGGCAGAGGTGATGTCCAGCCCTCTGCTCATGCCATCGTTTTCCCTGCCAGAATGGAGTCTCCCCTTGAGTCCGTAAGCCAAATAAACCCATTCCTCTACAAGCCGCTTTTGTTTGGGTTCTTCCTGCACAGCAACTGGAAAGCTGACCTCAACAGTTAGATTCCTCATTGAAGAGGAAGCTGGCTCACTTCAGCATACATCCACAGCAGAGAGAGAGAGAGAGACAGAGAGAGACAGAGAGAGACAGAGAGAGAGAGAGCAGACACAGAGAGAGACAGAGAGAGAGAGACAGAGAGAGACACAGACAGAAAATGAGAACCCAGCACGCACCAGCAAGCTGGCTCAACCCCACGGTCTTCCCCTGGTGACACGCTTCCTCCAGCAGGACTCCACCTCCCAAAAGACTCCACCAGAATTTAATACCAGAGGCTGTGGAACATTTTACCTTCAAACCTGCCACAACGGGTGAGTGAGGTGTTTGTAGAACATCTCACAGCAGATGGCCACGTGGGCCTCCAGCTCAGATGGGGGCTCCAGAGAGGGACAGGACAGACAGAGAGATGCACATCAGTGTCTCCTGTAGCCCTTACACTTGCGCAGTCTAAATGCATGCTCAGCCAGGAAAGAAGAAAGTCCTGAGCCCACTGAGCCTTTCTCACCAGTTTACTTGGAAACCTACTGACGGAAATCCATGTTGTCGATGGAGCTGAAGTAAGTAGGATGTCACTGTCTTCCACCTGCCACTTTGAAAGAGGTCTCTATCAACCAACTCAGGTTTGGGTCCCACCATTGCTGGACCCCTTTCCACCCCTGCAAAAGCCCTCTCTTCTGTTTACATATCACATGAATTCTATTACCCTCTCCTTCCCCCTCCTCGACCTTTAAGAGCTCTTCCTCCCCACTCATGGTTCCCTTTCCACTTTTATGTCACACCCACACCCATGCACACGCCCACACACACCCACACAGGCAGACACCCACACACCCACACATGGACACACCCACACACGCACACACACCCATGCACACACGCACACACACCCATGTGTACACACACACACACACACAAATCTAGATTCTTCATATAAGAGAAATCATGTGATATTTGTCTTTCCGAGTCTAGCTTATTTCACGTAACAAAATGATGTCCAGTTCCATCCATTTCCTGCAAATATCATTATGTCATTTTTCTTTCTGGCTGAATGAAACTCCACTGTGCATGTCCCAGATCTTGTCCATTCATTCATCTGTCCATGGGCTTGCGGGCTGGCTTTACTTCTCAGCTATAACGTGGATGAGCGAGCATCTCTGTGACTTTATACTTCTGATACAGGGCGTTGGGGAGGGTTAGAATTTAGATAACACCCAGCAAAAATTTCAATGCACCCCAAGTTTAAAGAGTATCTGAGTTCTTTCTATAAAGTTAAAGAATTAAAATCATAGACAACAAGATAGTAAGGTATAGTGGGAGACTTTATTATTTAAGGGAACATGGGGAGTTATAGAGTTCTCCAGCCACCAGTGTGGGGAGAAAAATTAGAGAGTTTAAGAAGAAAAGATAACAGAGAGCTCCCATCATGAGAAGGAGAGATTCATGAGGGAAAATCTAGAGCCCAGCTAATGGCTGGGGTGGGGGTAGGCCTTACCTTCCTAAGGCCTGGAAATTCAGAGATCCTTCTGCTGGTCTGCCATGTGGGGAAGAGAGAGGGCTTTCTTCTAGGGAAGTTAATTTAAGTTTTCCCCAGGTGAGTCAGAGACAGCTGATTTGTTCATACCTGACCAGTCAGTTTTAGCCCCTAGGTTGTAGCTCTAGCTAGACACCTCCACTCAAGGGGAGGGGTTGTCTCTGCAGACATCTGGCCTGTCACAATTCTAATGTAAAAATCAAACCACAGTTGGTAGATTTGTGAAATTTTTTTCTACATAAAGTCTTGCTTTCAGTATGTGCACTTGGCCAGCCTTTGCCTAGGGTTGACAGATGTTTGAATTTAAACTCTTTAATTTTGATTTTCTTTCCAATTCCCCAACAAGAAGCATTGTATTTCATTCTCATAACCAGCCAGTGAGTATAAAGGGAACCCATTTAGATTCCCAAATGTACACTGTTTTCTTTTATGTCCTGGTTTTCTTTATTTTAAAAAATATTTTATTTATTCATTTTTAAGGAGAGAGAGAGAGAGAGAGAGAGAGAGAGAGAGAGAGAGAGAGAGAGAGAGAGAGAGAGAGAGAGAGAACCAGGGCCACCACCTTGTGGGTCTGGCTTATGTGGGTACTGGGGAATTGAACCTAGGGCCTTAGCACTGGAGGCAAGTGCCTTAACTGCGGAGCCATCTCTCTAGCCCTGTCCTGGTTTTCTTTTTCTCATTTCCTTTGCTAGTCGTCTTTCCCCTGTGTTTATTGTTCAGAGGGGGGTTGGGAAGCAAAGGTGGTCCTAGAGGGAAGGGGGATGAGAGGGAGTGTGGAGGTGGAGGTAGGGACCCAGCCCTCTTGGAGCCCAGGGCAGCCTCTTACAACTGAGCTTCCTGGCTGCGGGGGCCTGTGCGCCTGAGCAGAGCAGGGGTGAGAATGAAAGACAGCCACATACTTCTGTCAAAGCCTGCGAAATCTGCACCCATTAGAAAGAAAGCGTTACTCCTAAACCTCGAGGTGGCTCAGGCCATTGATGAACCCATTTCTCTGAAAGGGCTATTGGTACGTGCTGTGATGTATCCTGTGGTTTCATCAAGTCTATGTGACACTGAGAAAGACATGGAGACGCCTGCGGTCTCACACACGCCATATTGCATGTTCTGTGCTCAAACATCTGACCTAGCTTCAGAATCCAGTGTTACCTCAGCTGGTCTCATGGATGGTGTGGGTCTAAATGGGAGTGTTTCTGGATTCTATGACCCACCTGCCTCTTCTCCCCACCACAATTCCCTCCCACCTCTGCGTTCCATTTAGAAAGGACACTTGACCCTCCTGAGCTAATAAAGTGTCTTCCCAGGACCGATGTCACCAGGATTCCCTTCTGTGGTGGTGGGGGATGTCACATCTAACTGCAGAGCTACCCACAACCCTGTTCCCTTCCATGAAGGGTTCCCACAGACTGTGGGGAGTGTGTAACCACAGAGCAGAGAGAACTAGAAGGGACAGATGGGGACAATGTGACAACAGGCTCTGGGCTCCTGGTTCCAGTTGTCTTGCGTTCCTTTAGCCTGGAAAATACATGTCTTTTCCCCATGTCTCGTGTCATGCTTTCCTAAACATTGGCTGACATGGCTTTCTACCTTTGTGCCAGAGGACTTTAAGCTCTCAGCGTTGCTCCTCACACCCTTGCGTGTGCAAGCTCTTAGAAGAAGAAGACGTCACACTCCCTTCTGCCTACCCAGCACCCAAAGCTTTACCCCCCAAGACTTCACAACACCTCCTGGTGGCCCATGGTCCCAGCCCTTCACACTAAGTGCCACACAGCACAGTTTGGCCCATGGTCACAGCCTGAACTAGATGATTCTTTGCAGCTCCATTTATGTGACGATTTATGTGTATTTATGTAGCACACACCCCTGAGGTGCCCAAACACTCGGTCCCATCCCCACCTCGTCAGGTCCACAGACCCTGCCCAGGACCACTGTGCTCTCACAAGTTTGCAAACTCAGAATTCGCCATGTTTGAATGATGTTTCAGATGGCGTATGGTTTACAGCACCCTCAACACTCTGTGTCCACTCAGACCACTTGGCGGCTCCCACTGTCCCTTGTGAGGGCGACCCAGTCACAGATGGGGGGAATCCCGCCAGCAGCCACAGCTCTGAGTTTTCACTAACTCCATACTTCCCAGTGACATTTGCCACACTGTCTACTAAAATCCCAAGAAATACACTTTAAAATGGGTATTAAGGTTGGGATGATAGCACACTCCTGTAATTCTAGCATTTGGGAGGCTGAGGCCTGGCTTGGGTACAGAGCCAGACCCAGCTCAAAAAATTAAAAAAATCAGATTATCACACCCTCAATCCACTTCTCCCTGGGTTCCCCTCTCTGATCTCTCTTAAAGTTCATTAGTGATTTTATTGGTTATTGATTGGCATTCACGTTGCTCTAGGCTCTTTGTTGCTGCTGTTTTAGATTTTGGACTTGAGGCCAAGTCTCTTCCTTTACAAGCTCCACTTTATGATCTGCTTCACCATTACCCACCCAGTGCAGTGCAGTTACATCTAATGGAGTTTTCTGCATTTTCTGTTTGTGACATTTGGGTTCCCATCTGGGCTGCAGTTTAGGTCACATGTGTCTGCCTTGTTACCCTGACTACAGAGAAAAGGCTCAGCCCACACTCAGCCTGAGCTCCCTTGGGACTGCCTGGGGTCAGAGAGGGGGACGAACACGGAGGGGCCCTAGCATCTTTCCCCCCTTCTCCTGGTCTGGAGGTCACGTGCAGCAGCAGCAGATGACTTTTCAATGGCCACATCAGGTCCAGAGAGGGCGCTGGAGACATGCCTGCTAGAATTTGGATTGTAACTGTCCCCCAGAGGCTCCCGAGCTGAAGGCTGAATCCCAGGATAGAGCTATTCAGAGATGGTGGGTGTCTAGAAGGTGGGCTTAGAGGCAGGCACTGAGGTCTCTGGGAGTGCGTCTTTGAAGGGGGCCGTGGAACCCGTCCCTTCCTCTCTCTTGATGCTCCTAGCTCACGAGGGAAGCAGTTTGCTCTATCACCCTCTCCGCACATTGTCACGTAGCACCCAAGGCTCCAAACAACGGGTCCCCCTCATCCTGGACTGGAGTCTCCAAAGCAAACCACTTCTCTCACAGGCTAGTGACTCCTTCGTGGTGGAGGCTGACTAACTAACACAAGGTCCCTCCTGGGCTCCTCCGCCCCTCCAGGGAGCAAATTCCAAGACTTCCAAATCTGCTCTTAGTGAATTCATAGGAGGTCTTTCATCTCCCAGTGCTGCCTGTTTAAATGTAAAACCGTGTTGTCGGGACCTCCAGACCTTAGCTTCCCTGCTGGCCCCCAATGCTCCACCCCACTAGCGGCTTCACTACACATTCCAAGCAGACCGGGGACCAGGGGCTCAGAGTTTGGGGGTACCCTTGAGAGACCTGGAACTGGATCTTGCACCCCTCTCCCTGGAGAAACGCTGGCCGCCCCTCAGGCTCTGCTTGCTCCTCCTGAGATGAAGGGAAGTGTGACTTTCTGGAAGGTGCTGTGCAGAAAGTAGAAAGGAAAACAAGATCTGCGAGTTTGCCTTTAGTAAGTAGTATTTGGAAAAAAATACAAATTTCAAATATTTTCTTTTCAAAATTTTAGCTCCTGCTGTATTTTACCATGCACTTATTAGTTATGGTAGTTACCTTAAACTTTTCTGAAAAGTCGAAACTTCTGAAAAATCCGTCACCCATGTTATAAATAGCTCTGCTAATTGATCAACTTTAGTGCTGTGATCCAAGAACAGTGCCAGTAGGCTAACAGATGTCAGTTTCCCTGTTCTGCCTGGAGTGACGGGATTTTTAATGTCGTGAGAAGGCTTTTTAATTGAATTTGTTTTGCCTTCAGGAATGTTGATATTCCTTGTTTAAACAACTATCAATTTATAGAAGTTATTAGAAACCACTTTTCTTTAATCTGGAAATTAAAAATAACATATTTTACCTGGGCAACACATTATCCTGTGAAAAATATGTTTGGTAATTACTGCCTACCTCATGAAATATCTGAATGGACAGAAGAAGCAGACAACATATATGTGCCTTTCCTACTTTTCCAGGGGAACTTAAAGTTGTTTCAACTAATAACATTGGCTCATTAAGTCTAAAAACTATTGGTCTATGACAAAATTAAAAAGACATGAGAAAATGGAAACAGGAAAGGGGAGCCACCCATCAGGGATTTCAGTAGAGCACAGCCTCTTTTGTACCCACCGGCACCTTGACTTGGGGACAGAGGACACAGATAGAGGCTTGGCTATGGACCTCACTGTGCCGTAACGTCAGATTACACCCAGACAGGAAGCGGAAATGGCCAAGGGCTGGGAGCCTGACTGTGGAAACGATTGTCCCTGGAAAGACCACTGAGAAGGAAGAAGCCAGTGGGCTTTTGGAAGCATGGGGTTGGCTGGCTGGGGCCTGGGGCACAGCAACGGTCAGAGAGCATTTACTGAGACTTCTCCCAGAGCAGGGTGACCCGCTGGAAAGGAGGTGTGGAGGAGGGAGAAGGTGGTGCAGTCGTGAGGAGTATTTGCTCCTTGTCCACACAGCTTGGGTTTTACCTTCTAAGAAGCACCATTCTGCCTGAGGCCCTAATATTTTTTATAAGCTAGAAAGACACAGGATGCCACAGAAAGGTTAATGTCTGGTGGTGTGAAGCTGGTGTGAGGAAGGGCCCATTGACTGGGAGATCGGCCCCTGTTGTCCGTGACTGGAACCACATCAGGTCAGGCAAAGAGCAGGGCTAGGGCTGTTCAAGAGATCTTTAAGCAGAGGAATGAAAGGTCAAGTGAATGAAGGGGAGAGAAATATGCCCAAGGAAGTCCTGATGGCAGAGGAATGAGAGAAAAGAGCTTTTGTGTTGGCATTGCAGCTACCTGCTCCTTGCTAGATCAGAGCACCTCACCAAAAGAAGCTGGAAGAGGAAAGGGCTTATTTTGGCTTACAGTCTCCAGGGGAAGCTTTATGAGGGCAGGGGAAGAGTCACAGAGCAGAGGCTGGACGTCACATCTTGCCACAACAGCTGGCAGAAAGCAGCAAGCGTGAGCTGAGTTCAAGCAAGGGGGAGCTGACTGTAACATTGAAAAGCCCACTTCCAGCAACACACCTCCTCCAGCAAGGCTCCACCTTCAAATTACCATCAGCTGGGAACCAGCCACTCAAAACACAGGAGGCTGTGAGGGTCATTCTGCATCCAAACCACCACAGTTGGAGACACTGACTTCAATAGAGATGATGGGATTAAAGTCAACTTTCTAGGCAGTCCCTGGAGGCGGCCATAGTTGTGTGTGATGTTAAGCTGACATGGAAGTTTAGTTGGCCAGCCAGTCAAATGCGAAGGGCAAATGCCAGATGTGGGACATGTGATCCATGGAGAGAGATGAACTATAAGGAAGGGGGTTCCTTTGCAACTCCTATAGAAGACAAGTGACACATAGGACCCATTCAACCAGAAAGCACAGCTCAAACTGCTGATGGGACCAGGATAGAATGGACATTTTGTGTCAACACAGATGAGAGAAACAGAAGCTGGGGAGAGTCTGATGTTGATCACAGAGCAAGTCCAAATTTTCCTCATCTGTTAGAATTTCCTGTTCTTAAACCAGATAGCTAAGGGGGAATCAACCAGTTCACCTCTCCTCAACGACCTGACTTGCCAAGCAAAGGCAGAGAGTACTAACCTGGAAGCCTCCATCACTGGGCAGTGGTGGCTGGTCCCAGCAAGGAGCCCCCCCCCCCAAGAGAGACCTTAAGAAGGCTGCCCACTAAGCAGCCTGTGTGTTCTGCCAACATGCTGCCTCATGTCCTACACAGTGAATGAATCAGCTGAGGGGAAAGCCTAAAGGCTGGGTCCATTTTCTTTTGAGTGTGAGGGGAAGAGCACGTTGAATTTTCAGCTCAATTGGGGAATTTCTTTTCTTTTCTTTTGTATGTTTGTATGTGTGAGTGTGTGTGTGTGTGTGTGCATGTGCCCTATGCACAGAGGCCAGAGGAGAATGTGGGGTCCTCTTCTATCACACTTCTGATTTATTTCCTTGAAGCAGAGTCTCTCACGGAACCCAGAGCCCTGCTAAGCTGTTTTCAAAAACATTTTATTGATAAATTATATATATATATATATATATACATACACACATAAAATTTTGATCATAATCTCCTCCCATCACTCTCTTGACCCTCCTCCCCATCCCCCTTCCACACTGAACACCCCTCCTCCCTCCAACCAGTCCCTCTATCATTTTTTTTGGGGGGGGTTGAGGTAGGGTCTCTCCCAAGCCCAGGCTGACCTGAAATTCACTGTGTAGTCTCAGGGTGGCCTTGAACTCCGGATGATCCTCCTGCCTCTGCCTCTGAGAGCTGGGATCAAAGGCATGTGCCACCACACCCTTTTGATGTCTGTCTTTCCCCTCCTCCTCCATCATCTGTGATGACATCTTCATGGGATCAAAATTGCGCAGGTGATGATAGCCACTGTGTGGTTATGAATCAATGGCCACCTTGGGTCCAGAACACAACATTCCAAAGCACACCTCCCATCCTCTGGCTCTTACTTTCTTCCTGCCACCTCTCCTGTGATGTTCCCTGAGACTTGGCGGGTGTGATAATGACATCTCCCTTAATGCTGAGTGTGTAACTCATTGCGTTGATGAGTTTTGAGTCTCTCCAGTAGTTCCTGCCTTCTGCTAAAGAAGCTTCTCTGGTCACAAGTAGAGCAGCACTAGGATGTGAGTGTAAACAGGTGCTTGGAGGGCACTTTGATGACTTAACTTTCCACTTGTACAAACGGTGGTTGCCCGCCCTGTCCCCCAGCCCTTACCTCCCAAACCTCGGGTTTCCACTAAGCTTCCAGCTCCAGGCGTGAAGCCCCTCCCATGGACTGTGCCTCACATGCTGTCAGGGAGCGGTGGTTATCCACATAGCACTTGTACCACTAAGGCACCAGTGGGAAAATCCTGCCTGGCCAGCATGTGTGTGGCTTGTAGGCTCCATTGTTGCTTAAGCCTATTGACGACTTTTCTCCCTCAACACCCACAAAGCACTTTCCAGCTCCGTGACAGCTGGCCAGCTGAGAGGAGGCTTCCAGCTCAGCTCCAGCCTGGTGTCCTGTAACTGAAGCATGTGGAGTGGGTCTTACCATCTAGTTCTAGTGGGCAGCCAAGAGCACTGGCCAGGGCCTGAATTATTCTGGGGGCTTCACCATGGGCCTCACAGGAAAATCCAGTTGTCAGGGAGACCCTTTTCATGTATGTGCTGGGGCTTAAACTCAGAGGGTGTCAGGCACTCCTGCTTGCACAGGCATTTTCATTCATCCCCTGAATCTCATTTACGTTGAAGTGTCTGGAGGGACCTGAGGTCAATATACATCTGGTTGTGTCTTTCACCTGCTTGTGGAGGAGCTGAGTAAGAACCAAGCCTTGCTGCCTTCTTTGCCTACAAATGTTAAAGCTTTCACAGCCCTCAGCCATCATGGTTGGTTTGTTAAATTTGCCCAGCAATCATCACTGTGTTTTTAGAGCAGACACAGTGTGAGAGCCTGCGTCTGCTCACCCACCTCAGTTTTTCCCCGGAGAGCCTGAGAATTGGAGTGAATGAGTGGTGAGTGTGAAGGACACCGGAAGGGAGGTGCGCCTGTGCCCATGGCGGTGGGGGCGGCATGGGGTTGTAGGTGAGCGGCCTGGAGTGTGGGGCAGAGACAATAAAGGAAGGAAGCCAAGCCCAGCTACGGCAGGGCTGGCTTCTAAAACTCGGGACCTGAACTTGGCCCTGAGAGCTGGGGATTAGGAGAGGATTTTCAGCAAGAGTGATGTGGTCAGCCTTGCTTGGGGGTGGAGGACTGCCCGAGGAGCCTTGAGGACAGAGCACCAAGCTGCCCACAGCGCTGCCCAGGGCTGCAGGGACTGATGGGAGGGTCCAGCCTCTGAGGCTGCCTCTGTGAGGAAGAACAAAGCTGACTTTTCTCAGTGACACAGACAGCTCAGGTCTGCATGAACTGTGCACACGCGCACAGTGGAAATATTACACATGGTGACAACATTTGCTCCGAGTCTGTACGTGCTAGACCTCAGGACAGCCTCCTGACAGCTGCGATTTGTGCCCAGACTTGGCGACATGTCTGATGCCAAAACTTCTGATGCTTTAGTGCCCCACCACCAGTGATCTGTCAGAGAACATTAGCAGCAATGAAGTCTTTTCCTTCACATGAAGGGAAGATTTCAACTTGCCATTGCAATACACAGGCTTCATCACTTTAAATGAGAAGGTCCAAAGGATGATGTGTGCATGTGTGTTTGTTCATGTGTGTGTGTGGAGGCCAGGTATCAATGCTGGGCATCTTCAATCTCTCCCCATCAGCTATGGTCTTCCCCTGAACCCGGGGCTCAGCTATTCTTCTAGACTAGCTAGTCAGTGAGCCCCAAGAATACTGTCTTTGCCTCCCTGGTCCTGGAATTACAGGAGCAGACTGGCTTTTCCATGTGTGCTGGGGATCCCTACTAAGGTTCTCCTGCTTGCTCAGGAACACTTCAGTGACTGTGCCAGCACCAGCCCCAGTGCTTCCAACTGTGTGTGTGTGTGTGTGTGTGTGTGTGTGTGTGTGTGCATATGCACGTGCCCCGCGCACAGACATGCTGAAGCCAGGAGTGGACTTTGGTGGTCTGCAGCCCAGATCCCTCGTGCTTAAATAGCAGGCATTCTTAACTGCTGAGACCTTCCCTCGGTCCCCAATGTTTCCATTTGGACCTCTGAGAATGTCACAGCATAAATCAGTTCCCCTAAGTGGTGGCTTTGTGGTTTGATGCCTTCAACGGCAAAGAAGTACAACAGAGGATGTGCCAGGAAGTGGGAGCCCCTGTGTATTCAAGGCACACTTGTCAGCTGGGAGAAGTCACAGACATAATTCCACCCAGCAGGAAAGAGGCTCTGATGGAATCCACAGCAGGCCAGGGCAGAGCTCACTGCATCTAACTTCTGTTGCACAGAGAAGACAGCTCGGGTGGAAGGGCGAACAGCATGTTGTTCCCTGGTCACAAGTTCTGTGACACCACTCTCCACGAGGAAACCTGCTCCTGGACCAAAAAATGCAGGAGCCATTTCAACAGATGGTGCAACCTCTGGGAACAGCTGGCTGCTCTTCCAGGCATAGTTCATGGTGTTGAAGGTCACATGCTCAGTGTCCACATTCAAAAGTGACCCTCGCAGGTCACTGGGGAAGGGCAGTTTGACATGAAGGGTCCCTGAATGCTTGTCCAGGAAGCCCCAGTTGGAGAGGCAGCTCACAGATCCAGCAGCCGAAAGCAAGAGGAGAAAGAACCAATCAGGGGGAGGCGTCATGGGAAGCTGACTAGACCCAGTGGGACCCCTGAGTCTTTGCAGGAAGGCTTCACAGACTGGTCTGGAATATGAACTCTTTTCCTTGAGGTGACCCCCCAGTGGAAATTCTCGGTTCCCGGCATCTGGGCCCACTGGCTTCAGCGACATAAGAAATGTGGACGTAACTTCCCAGACACAGATGGAAACCAGCACTCGGCACACCTGACTCCAGAAGGGGTCAAACTCATCAAGCCCAAGGTTCACTCATCATGGACCTCACAGCCCCAGGGCTGACTGTGGCCTTCAGTGAACCAAAGCTTCAGCCAGGCAGTGGCTTTCGTATCTTCCGCTTGAATCGGAATTTCTAAGAGGACTTTGGGGAGTTAAAGCATGCTCTTTTCAAATGTTTCTAAGGCTCTAAATAAATGGGAGGTTGACGTTGAACTTGCCCTTTTCTTCTTTCCAGTGCGTGGTCAACATTTCCATGAACCACAGCCCTCACTTAACCTCATGCCAGACTGGCACTCTGTCGTCTCCCCGCAAGGCGTGGCCCGAGCACCCTGTTCTAGACTCTCTTTCTGCAATCTGTCAGACCTGCTGTCCTCACGGCTTCCCTGCCACGAAAACGGGTCACAGGCCAGCTGGTGCTGCACTGTGGGCAGGCGGGGCAGAAAGGCTGGACCTGCGTATTTATTCAGTGACTGCCATCTCTGCTTTGAGGTGACGAAAGTGATCGCCCTGGGCTTTACTAGTGAAGATCTCAGCAATGAACCAACTCCCAGGACAGTCAGTCACCAGGCTCCCTACCAGGATTCCATGTGCCCATGCCCACGTCGGGTCTGTAGGCTTGACTCTGGAAAACTGTGGGGTTGTTTTCTCGCTGAGGGAGAAAATCAAAGGCGTGAGTTGAACTGATTTGTAGCGGGCTGAATGTCCTCGAAGCTCTACGGTCTCACCTGCTCAAGAAGTTCACGTAGGCTCCAAGAACATTTGCTGGTCCTGAAGGGCTCTGTGGGACACCAGGGCACAGTAACATGTTGCCCACGTCCCTAGTCACCTGAGCCATCCTGAAGGTGGGCAAGAAGTGGGTCTCTTGGACAAAGGTACTTATGCTGTGATTATGAATGACACACGATGAGGCCCGTCCTTGTAGCTTAGCAGCTCAAGGCAGCAAGAGAACTCAAAGGTGCCGACCAGCTCCAGTAGAAGAAGCGGCCTCCATCAGGGAAGCCGGCTAGACGACAGGCTGTTGATTCTGCCCAGATTTGATGGGAGAGGCCCTGAAGCCTCCACCTGTTGGAAGCTTTTTCTAAAAGGTCACGAGATTGCAATCATTCTCCACACGGTGGCTGTAAAGCAGGGGATGGTGGATGTGAAAGGCATTACGTTTCAGTCTGGTTACCTCGCAGCTGGGACCAGATCTGGCCCTGCCTGATGGGAACCCTGCAGTGATGACGTGAGAGGAAGATCACCCTGAAGAATCTCTCGTAGTTCATAAATATGGCTGCTTTTACAAAACACGATGGTGCTACTGACACTTGCTTTCCCTGGTGTTTGGTGGTGGTGAGTTTTGTTGTGTGTGTGTGTGTGTGTGTGTGTGTGTGTGTGTGTGTGTGTGTGTGCTTGAACCCTCTCTCATCTCCTTCAGACCCCTGGGAATGAAGGGTCTAGTTTAGATACACACGGACACTCAGATGTGTGGGTGGGCAGGCACCCTGGCCTCTGGGCATCTGCACCATTTGCACCATCCTGGCTGCACCTGCGTCCTCCTGGCTGCTCTGTGACCTTCCCGAAGGAACCAGGCCCGAGATGCTCACACGGCAGCCTCCTCCTCTGTGCACCCAGTGACTCGCTCCTGCAGGGAGGGGCTGGTCCCCACACTGCGCCAGGGCCCACTCCCCTGTCACTTTCCACCCCCACGGGTGTCCGCCCACCCGGCCTCTCCTAACCCCAGGCTCACCTCTCATCAGCAGCCTGCAGGGACCGCCTCCTTCCTCCACCCAAGTTCCTTTCCCTCTCAGCATCTTGGCTGGGGGACAGCTGCTGGCTCCCCAGAGACTGACATGACAGCCAGTTCGCCCAGCACCCCTTCTGTGTCTTCACCTGGAGTCCCTTCTGATGGGCGAGTACAGGTCTCATTTTGGCAGATTAGGAATTAGAAAAAATAAAATAAAAACAACATCCAAGTGAATGTGAATGAATGAGGAAAAGTGGGAAGTTATAATATCAGAAGGGAATTTGAAGCACAGTCCTGTAGCGCCTGTCAACACTTCAACATGGATTTGGAAGAAAATATTGCAATTTTAGGACCCTTGGAAATAAGATGAGTCATTGTTTTCACAAAATATTTTCCCTAAGTCTTTTCTGTCAGTCTGGTCTGTCCCATTAGCGCTGTCCCCCGACCCCCACAACCATTTCTATGGTTTCCAGATATTTAACTTTTCAAACCAGTGTTTTCACTCACAAAGGGAAGTTAAATTAAAGAACAGTTCCTGGTTAAACACAGGCTTGTTTCCCTTACCCTTTCATTCTTTAAAAACATCTACTTTGTAATTCTTGGCAACACTCTAGCTCTTACATTAGGAAAAGCAGGGGAAACTTAAGATTTGTTACCACGGAGGTGCAAACAGGTGGCCTGAGATGTCCCAGCTCTGTGGCAGTTGGGGACTGGTGGCATCCAAGTTCTAGCTGTCTGGTCTGCCTGAATTAAGGCCTTCCCAGGCAGGAAGAAAAGGGATGAACCTTACTGTGGCTCTTCAGAAAAAGTGTGAGTGGGGGACGTGTCATTTGTACGAACATCTCCAAAACCTTGCAAATGGAACACAATATAGTCTATGTCCAGCCCTCCCCCTTGCTCTAGATGAGGTCACATGCTGGGTAAATAAACACAAGATTCATTTTTGCTTTCCAGTCATCAATCATTTCATTACTAAATAGAAGCATAGAAATTACTGATTTCTTTAACTATCTATAGGTTCTGCTGGGGATCGAACCCAGGGCCTCAAGTGTACTGGCTCTTTGTTCTGCCACTGAGCTACTTCTCCAGCCTGAAAAAATAGTTCATTTTTTTCATTTATTTATTTAGTTTTTTTTTCTTTCCCACAGCTATCCCCTTCTTTATTTGGTTATGGTTGGAATTTCAGCTCCATGTCCTGAGGGAGGGAGAGAAACAAAATTGTCATTAAATGTACGAGTTGGATACTCGGGGGAGGGGAAAGTTCTAGCTGATGAATTACACAGCTGAGACTCTTTTCCATGTCTGAAAACTTGGAATCATGGGAGGAATTATCACCCAGGAAAGTTGTGTGGCATGACCGGAGTACATTTCCGAGGGCTTCCGTTGTTCGAAGGACGGGCTTGGGTGACGACTGTCAGTTTACAGCCTGAGGTGGAAGTCACTGGAGCACTTAGGTGTGCCCCAGTGATCACCCAACCCTTCCTGCCATCACGATTCTAATCAGCGCTGTGTCAGACCCCATGGCATGTGGACTGTCGAGTTCTTTCAGTCTAGGGCCTGGCTATTTCTTTGCTAAAGTAAATCTGGCCTGAAGAAAAAGGTATGGCGGTCTACACAGGCCATAGGGTGGCAAGAACTGTTGGGAAGGGAAGACAGGTAAGAACCGCACTCTCAGGGGTCTGTGTAGGAGACATTGGGACCAAATGGGTCGCGTCCTGTTGGTGGGGTTTGCATAGCGGGGATTCCAGGCAGAGCACACATGATCACCGTGTCATGATCAGGAAGGAAGTGGTGATAGACAAGAAGGCCCCACCTTCAGCCTCCCACCTAAGAATCTAGGCAGATGGTCCAGAACATTGAAGAAGCCCTGAAATAGAGGACCAATCCCTTACATTCATAATTTGGTAATATTTTCTTTCAATGATCATATAATCTCCAGGCTTCCTGTTCACTCAGCATTGTGATGGTCCTTCCTGAGCTGGAATGCAGGTAGCCTGTGTCTGGGGTCCCCACTTTCCCGAGAGTGGGAATGGGTCTCTGCTGTGGAACCTTCCTAAGTGAGCGCCTGGTAGGAAGTGACTTCTGTTTCCAGGAAGCACTCCACAGAGTGAAAACAGCCTACAGAACAGGAGACAGTGTCTACGAGCTGTACATCCAACAAAGGGTCAATATCCAGATGTATGAGGATATCAAAAAGCCACCTAAAGGTAATATACTTAAAGAGACAGTTCTCAAAAGAAAAAATAAAATAGGGCTGGGAAAATGGTTCAGAACAAAGCTTTTGTCACACAGCTTTGAGTCCCAACGTTCAGATCCCCAAACCATCCATAAAAGCTGGATGCTGTAGCAGGTGTCCACAGTCCTAGTGTGGCTACTGGGAGAGGGAGGAGGCGGAGACAGGAGACTTCTGGAAGCAGTGAACAATGAGAGACCCTTCCTCAAACGAGATGGCCTCCAAGGACTAGTGTGACATTGTCTTCTGATTTCTACACTCAAACCTGCACTCACACACGCTCACTCAAAGTTAACTAATTTTTAAAAGGAGACGTGCAAATGTCCAAAAGGTATATGAAAAATAGTCACCAGGGAAATTCAAACCAAAACCTTGGAATGGCCTGCCACCTCTCTTCCAGTAAGGATGACCAGAGAGAGCAAATGCTGAGGACTGTGAGGAGCCATTGCACCCAGCTGATGGGGATGTAGACTAGGCAAGCATGAGGACTGGAGTTTGCATCCCAGGACTCACACGAAAGCAGAGAGGGCGTAGTGACCCACCTGGAGCTTCAGAGGCAGAGATGGGTGACCCCAGGCAAGCTGGTTTCTGGTTCAGAGAGAGACCCTGCCTCAGAAAATAAGATGGCGGAGGATACGGAAGTCACTCACTGCCAGCCTCAGGCCTCGCATCTACCTGCACACGCATATGAACCTGCACACGAGCATGCACACGTGTTTACCACACCCATGCAAACTGAAGAGCTGCTAAGTGCGTGAAGGGATTCAGAGAGTAATTCAGGAAGCACGAATGGCTGAGTGTAAGAAATGTAAGCAGCCCAGCTGGCCTGTGGTCCAGGTGGGAATGCATGTGATGGAGGCTCTGGTCCCATCTGGAATGTCAACACTGGAGACCCAGTGACCTCCTAACAACCACAAGAGCCAGAAGGGTTCGTCTCTGTCTTCTGAGGTTGGATGTGGTCTTGTAATTGGATTTCAAACGGTGCAAGCCACGAGCCTGGGATGTGGTTGCTCCTGACTCTGTCACGGGATCACACAGGGCGTGGTTCCAGCAGGAGCTAGTCGTTTCCCTGCTTTTGTTGACACTATGCCAGACTCCAGGGTGTCTGGACCTGAAGTCAGTGGGTCAGGGCTCTGGCTCCTGGAGCGCATCACTGCCCTGGCCAGGCTCCAGGAGAGGCTTGCAGTCTCCTAGGTCACACTGCATGGCCTTTCCTTTGTGTGTGGCTGTTGTATTGAACCAGGGGGACACTGGCCGCTCCCCTCCCCCCAGCTGCTGTCTTTCCAGTGCACAGTGTGGACTCGTCCAATGACGACTTCCCCATGCCCTCTAGGTGGTCCCCAGGGTGCCGTGTCATAATATAGTCCATTATAAGAAGATGGAGTCTGGGGTAGGCGTCTCTCAGGGCCTGACAAACACCAGGAGAGAACATCTAAGCCTCCTTTCTCCTGCATTCATCCAGGGCTCAATGGAATGACACATCCTTGCTTGGGAAATTACACAAGTATACTTAGTTTTAAAAACAGCAACAACAACACATTCCTTAACCTAGTTTGATAAAACTACTCATCTTGATTCTGAGCACACCTGCTAAGCAAGAAGGTGCCAGGGGTCTCGCTCTCACAGGAGAAACTAAAATATCCTCGTGGGGAAATTTAGCATCCAGGGCTGGCTTGATTCACTCTCGAGAATGAAAGCAGGAATGGCTGACGGGAATCCCTGGGGGTCTCCTGGTCCTCTGGTGCTCATGGCCTGGTTCACCATAAAAAGTAGGAGCCCAGCGGATCAGCAGTCAAAGCATGCTCATGGCGGGGGAGTCTCTCCCACGTGTAATCCGAGCACTCACCCTCCCCACGGTCAGAATCTTCCTCAAGATCATAAATCTGCAGAAGGTGAGGGGTGGAGGCTCCCTCCAGGAGCGGAGAGATGAGAGCCCTGGTATCATTATGCTGGTCTAAAACTACAGTCATCACCAACTCCCACAGATGGTTGAGCAGGGAGTGAGGGCAACAGGAAGGGCTGAAATCCACCAGATGTTGGGTTTGTACAGATGCCTGGCATAGGCTTGCCCAGTGGCCGAACCAGCCAAGGAACCAGCACCTTGTGGGTTGGGACACAGTGAGTCCCCCATGGGACACCACCCAAATTCTTTAAAGTGTGCCTTCATGCCAAAGGAAGTCCCTGGTGATAAACTGTTTTGTAGGTGAGGAGGGAAAAGGAGTGAGGACGCCTGTGAGAAACAGCACCTTCAGCACTCAACAGGAAAAAACAGTTCCTCTGTCTTCCCTTGTACAAGTCAGCTTAGAAATCCTAAGTAATTTGTTCTTAAACATGATTTATTTATTTATTTAGTAAAGTGTGTTTCTGTGTGTGGTTGCACCCGGCACGTATGTGCAAGTCAAAAGACAGCTTTCGGGGCGGGCATCCTCTCCCCCCACCTCCTGGAAAGGCTGTCTTGACCTACCTGTTCAGGTGCCCTGGGATGATAGAAGCTCACTATAGGCTCCACAGTGGGGCCTGGGGATTCAAACTCATTCAGAGTTGTGAGGCAACTGCTTTATCCACTGAGCCATGTCTGAAGCTCCTGCTTTGTAGGACTTTAAACCATTACCCACAGAAAGAGGCCAGAGAGCCAGCAGCAGCAGGAGGAGGGACAATCCCAGGCAAGGCTGGCTGTTCCTCCGGCCTGACTCTCACTTTTCTTTCAGGGCAGAAGCTGGGTTTTTTTGCTCTTAATCAGAGAGGGGCTTTGAATCCCATCCTGGGAGTTTCAGCTTCAGAGTGTTTTTTGTTGTTCGGCCAAAATTTAAATTGGAACAGCTAATGTTTATGTGTACACTGTCATTTTCAATTTTTATCAGAGATGATCACACCATCTTTTTGATTCAACATCTCTTACTGTAACTGTGGTGATTAGAGCTGTTCGCATCCCGGGTTTCCATGTGAAGATATCTAAACTTTTAAACAAATGAAGCCTTTTGCTTTGCTGGGAATTTGATTGTTTTCACCCCCCCCCTCCTCCCTTCCACCCCAGAGGGCCAAGCTGTTTTGAAACCTTGCCCAGGGCGGGCAGGTCTTGGAGCCCATGGATGTTTCCATTTTGTCTCCTTTTGAGTCCAGGAGTCACCAGGATGACCACATCCTGGCATCTTAGCACATGCAGGCCAGAGTGACCTGACACTGGAGTCCACTGGGGCTGGGCGTCGGGATGATTTCCCGTGCCGCCTTGCCTCCGCTTCAGCGTAAGCTCACAAGGATCCGTTATGCAAACCGTCTTCCTGTCACTTCTCAGAACAAACGGGCAGGACAAGGAGCTTGATGGGGTTGATGGTTGCTCCTCTGGTTGGCTGATGGTTGATAATCTTGCGAGAGGCATAGTACTTATGAAATGTTGCTCGTTAAAAGCTACCCAACTTTCCAACCTTATGCCCGGGTGGCTCATCCTGTACACACACTCCTCGTCGGTGAGCCCAGAGCAGGCTCTCTACAGTTCTCCTCTTAGTGAGAACCAAAATCGACAACAAGGCTGAATGCATCAGCTCTGAATTTCAAGGTTTGCCTATTGGTAAAATGTAACCTGAATTTAGCAGCCTAGAATAATGCATGAGCACACAGGAGCAAGCACACACACACACACACACACACACACACACACGTGGTGAGCCAAGCCGTGGTTTCTCACCTGAGCAATTCTCTCTGTTCAAAAATAAGATGCATTTGGTGTGTAAAAGTAATGTCTGTTCTCAATTATTTCAAGACAAAGATCTGGAATTGAAATGTATTACAGACATGTTTCATTTTAAAATGACTCTGGTCATTTCAGACATAATATCCCTAAGCTCAGGATCATGGGAAAATTTTGCTTGCCATCAAAAAGAGCCATTACTCTAGATGATTATAAAATTTTAAAATAAATAAAATCTCAAGCCTACGTAATACTGAGAAGACAGAACACTACTGTTGGTCTGAGGTGACTGTTATTCCAAGTCTTTGTTTAGAAAACGGTAGATTAAAGGGAGGCATCTTGCAGCAGGAACTGTTTATGGTGGTAGTGAGCGAAGGCTCTTCATTACGGAAGCATGCACACTAATCTACGTGGAATAAATGATAGACCTAGGAAGGAGTGTCTCTCTTTCTTTTCGTCCCCAAGGAAATGACAGACTCGACAAGAGGATTCGGAAGGTTGTAGAGCAACTGGATGGAAAATACTGGAGAACAAGGTATTTTCCCCCAAAAGTTAACCCACAGAGTACTCTCAGGTGAATGGTGGCATTTGCTAGGAGTCTCGTTTCCTGTCCATTATTTGGACACATTTATTAGAAAGCGCTTTATCACACTCATGAGCATTTCAGTCTGGACAAATGATAGGTTCCCTATTAAAATCTAATTTCTCATATACAGGAAGCAGTCAGAAGAATGAACAAAACGATACCACGAGGAAACAACCAGCGAAACCTAGAATGTATAGAAATTGTAGCGCTCTGTGCGAGAGTCACCTGCTTCTGCACAGTGTCAGTGATAGAAAGAGGGCAGAGCAGCTGAGGTCTCAGGGACCAAGCTGAGCCTGTGCAGCCAAAGGTCCCCAGGGACAGGACACTCTCTGTTCTGGCTGGAATCAGAGGGGAGAAGCTTGGTGGATGATCGAGGAAGGCCCTGCATGCTCAGAGCACCAGGGATTTATTGTTGTTGTCTGTGTATATGTGAAGGGTCGCACCATTGAACTCTGGCAGCACTGAGCTCTGACATCACCCCACCTGAGCATCACTGCTGAGCTCTTGGGTTCATCTCCGTGGACCAGGTAGGTCAGCCAAAAGCCACGAGGACATGAGAGAACATCTCCAAATGGGGATGGAGAGATGGACGGAGGAAGAGGAGGGCTGTGGGAGGCCTCAACTTGCAAATCCTCTCTGTGTGGAATTCAGAGACTCTGTAAGCCAAGGAATCCTGAGCTGGGCTGGAGCAGCCGAGGGCCGTAGCACAAACCATGCCAGTCATCCCAGTGTTTGGGAAGGAAAGACAGGAAAATCAAAAGCTCAAGTAAACCTGGACTATGTAATGAGACACTGCTTAGACAATAAACAAGCCCCCAAACAAACGAAAGCATCCACCCTCAAATGTGTGCCGTGCAGCTCTAACCTGGTAGACAGTGTGTGTGGTGTGTGCTGGCAAGGACCTCAGGCTGGTGTCCTTTTGGCTGCACCTCTGCCACCTGTGGTCAGTGGCCACAGGACAGGAGATGGTGGCATGTGGAGGCACAGACCCTGAGCCCAGCCAAGGACGCCAACTCACTTTCATCCCAAGAAACTGGTCCCATGCTATGTGCCACAAACCATGTCATCCAAAAGTGACACTGGGAGGGACAGCTGGGCAGAATCTCCAGTGGCCAGGGAACCTGTGCACACAACTGATGGGGTGATGACCACAGGAAGACAGGAGAGGGTGTGCTGCTAAGTCTCCAAGAAGAAGGAGAGAGGTGAGAGCCGGAGAGACAAAGGTCCCCTCCAGAGGGGGCTTGCTGCAGTCCGGAACCACCTCCAGAAAGTCACTTGGGGTTCTTGTCAAGGATAGAACAATAGCGGGGAAGAGTGAGGCAGGAGAAGCAGAAAAATGACTCCTTTCCTGACAGCTCTGTTTTGACAGAACTCTAAAATAAGCCTGTGTCACATAAGGCTTTCTTTTATCAGAGAGGAGCTATATGGCTTTAATTTCTGTCTATTATAGGATTGTGCGCAGCGCCAAACAGTAGGTGCGTTCATGATTATTCATTAATATCGTTGGATCTTCTCACTGGGACTGCAAGTTCCTTCAAGAAAGTTTCACTTACTGCCAATTCTACATGGAAGCATCACTTCGCAGGTCTGTCCTTCAGAGGCGTCCTTCCTGCTCACAGAGATTCCCCTGGCACTACTATGTGATGTTCTTGTTAGATAGAAAATAGTCAGCGCGAGTGTGCATGAGAGTGTGTGAATTTGTGTGTCTGTGTGAGAGGGAATGACTCTAAGCATGGATGTATGTGCAAATCTGTGTATGAATGTGTATGAGTGTGTCTGTGTGTGCTTAACTCTACATGTGTGAGTTTGTGAGGGTCTAAGCGAGAATATGTGCATATGAGTGAGCTGCGTCTGTGTGTGTGACTGAGTGTGCACACATGAGGCGGCTGTGTGACTCTGGGCATGCTGAGTGTGAATGATTAAGTGTGGGAGTCTCTTGACAGTGTGTAACAGTGTGAACGTGCATCTGTATGACTGTGTGCTCGAGTGTGTGCAAATCTGTATGTGTGCATGGGTGTGTTTCTGCGAATGACTGATCTGTGTATCTGTGAATAGTGGCTGAGGGAGTGTGTGAGTCTGTATTATGCTTTTGTGAAATGAGAAAATTTCATGTTGACTGAGTGTATGTGAGTGTGACTGTGTCTCTGAAGGCATGTGAGGTTGTGACTGTGTGTGCAGGTGCACATGTCCGCGCGTGAGTGCATGTCTGTGATTGTGTGTGCACGTGCACATATGAATGGATGTGTGTGGAATCAGGACACTATTGCAGAATTGTGAACAAGGTCCTTGGCTGTGGGCCACACTGTTCTCTTTGACTGTCTACTATTACTAGCTCTGAAACATGGCATGGGGTTTAGTTTGTGACTCAGTTTTAGATATGGATGGATGATGAAGATACAGAGCCCTCTCTTCTATCTAGGACTTCTGTAAAGACTAACTGAGCCGTGTGAGCGCCGACCAGTGCCTGGCCCGCTCCAAAGGTCTAATGCAAGCTGTTTTCAGCTCGTGCACTCCCCCTCCCTCACAGGTCCTCATCTTTCTCGTATGACAGAACCACCTGTGGAGGTACAAGTGACAGTTCCAGCCTTGAGCCAGTTGATCTCAATCCCACCGATGGCCATGCCTGCGGGTCATGCTGGACCATAGCCCCTGACGTCATAGCCCGGGTGTGGGCAGGCTGGGACACCCTCAGCTAAGACTCCCCAGAGGGTCTGGTGAGAGGGCCAGCGCTCCCCAGGCAGGACCTCGAGGACTCATGAGAGCCAGTACTCGGCTCCGTCTCATCCTGCTGACGTTCTGACACCTGTCACAGGCAGTGGGAAAATGGCATATGATGGCCTTGTCACTAGTGAGGAGAAGGTTGTCTGCTTGGCAAAATAACTTCTAGCAGAAGATACTGCTTTCTGCTGAGAGTTTTCCATCTGCCCAGTGGAATTTCACCTTCCTCTTAGTGAATTATTATAAATACCATGACTTTTCCCAATTAAAATATAAAGAACAGAGTGGAAAGTGGGAGAGGTGAGGATTGTGTTTGATGCATCTGCTTGGTAAGGCTCCTGCTCTTCTAGAGCCTTCCGGCCTATGTGGGGACTTCCTGGAGCCTGACTCCATGGCTCAGCCCAGGGCTGGCTGTAAAGTGCTCAATAGAACAGCACAGGGTGTTACGTTCGGATCTTTATGCAAGTTGTGTTATTCATATTATTCTGTTGGCTCTGAATGTTGAATTTAGGGCTTCCTGCGTATTAGGCAAATGCTCTACCGCTGAGCCTGAGTGTTTTTCATGCTTTTATTTTGAGACTCGGTTTCACCAAGTTCTCCACGCTGGCCTCAAACTCACTCTACAGCCCAGCTAGCCTTGAATCTGGGGCTCTCCTCTTTCAGCCTCCTAAGTAGCCGAGTTTACTGGCCTGCACAGTGTTATTTTAAGCATTTAAACTTGGATTAAACAATGAAGGCCTCAGTCTTAACGGGGCTGACCAGTGCTGAGAGCAGCCCGCCCAGCTCTCAGTACCACCCCGCCACAAGGAAGAGCTGGGCACGTTCATCAGTGAGGAAGAAACGCTTATTAAATACGTGTCTGTCAGTAAAATCGATTGACTGAGTTAATGCCTGTGTCATCAGAATCACCTGGAAACAGTTCTGTGCACCCCTCCCCACAGGCGTTCGCATGTTTCTTTGCCTGCACACCTTGTCAGACTTGGCCAAAGGATATGCCATCCCGGAAGTAGGTCTCAGCCATTGCCTAGTTGCTGGGACAAAAGACCTGACCAAAAACAGCATGTGGAAGAAAAGGGGTTATTTCTGCTTTCAGTCTTCAGGGGAAGCTTTCTCTTGGCAAGAAGGAGCAAGAGAGTGAGCAGGCACCCGACAGAAGGAGCTGGGCTCTAACACCCCAATCCCACCCCGAAGCACGCCTCCTCCAGAAGGTTCCATCCCACGCTTGCCACCAGCTGGGGATGGAGTATGAGGCCAAATCACAAACACAAGAGGGTATGGGAGACTTTTCACATCCCAATCACCACAGCCACTAAGTGCTTGGAAAGGATGACCTCCATTGTGACCTCCCAGCCATGCGTGTCTGCTTCCAAGATCATAGGTTCCTGTCTCTGCTCTGAGTTTCATGAAATATATGGTTTTAAAACCACTCTTGGCTTTATAGAAAGATTGAGTAGAAAATAGAACGTTTTCACTTGTCCCTGCCCCCGTCCCCAACTGTCCCCTTCCTCCAGCAGGTTCCCTGGTCACAGTATGTCATCTCTGTCACTGTTCTGCCCATTCTATGGATTTTGTCAAATGCATTTTGGTGTGGTACAGGGTAACTGGCTTCCTTTACTGAAAACCTGTGGTTTTCCTCCCAGCTCTCAGGCCTCTGGAAACCCTGACCTTTTTAATTTTTTAAAATACTTTTAAAATTTTTTTGCAAGCAGAGAGAAGGGGGAGGTGGGTATGGTCACACCAGGGCCTCTTCTGGTTGCAAACAAACTTCAAATGCATGCACCGCTTTGTGTATCTGTCTCTGTGGGCACTAGGGAATCGAACCTGGGCTGGCAAGCTTTGCCAGGGAGCCCCTCGAACCACTGAGCCCTCTCCCCAGTCCATCCCTGATCTTTTCACTATCAACATTTCTTTGCTTCTCCAAAATGTCACAGAGCTGACATCATAGTCTTTTCAGACCGGCTCATTTCACTTATCGATGTGTAGCTAAGGTTTTAGTGAATTTTTTATGCCATTTCCTGGCTTGAGAACGCATGTCTTTTATCATGGAATGACATTCCATTCTCTGGGTGTGCCATGGCTTATTTATCCATTCACTGACTACAGGGCGTCTTGGTTACTTCCAGGTTTAGGCAGTTAGGAACGAAGCTTCTAGAAACACCGTGTGTGGGTTTGGTGTGAACATGTGCTCTACTCCTTGGGTTTCCATGCGAAGGATGGACAACTGAGTCAGAAGAAGTGATGAGGGAGGGGTTGAAAAGCCCCATTCGGACACATTCCGTATAACTGATTCCTCAGTGCCCAGGCTGCCATGGGGCAGGCTCTTAACTCTTCTTTCAGGGAGTTTTAAAATCTCTGGCCACGAAGGAGAGACAGTGACACCCCACCTCTACCCAATTGCTTCCCATCTACTATTACGCTTATTAAAGCTTTCGCTAGCTAATTTGGGACCATTTTTCCAAACTCAGCCCATCAGTCCAGGGAAGCAGAGATGAAAGAAAGCCAGGCAGGGCTGGCGTGGTGGCTGGAAGATCGCCTCTGGTGCGTTCAACTCTCTCTTCATGTCGGGAGACATTTTAGATTTTAGTTCTTATAAAAAGAAAATGAAACCAAAATTAAAAAGGCTAAATATTTCCACTTAAAACTGCCTAGATCTTCCATCTCTGGAATTCTCTTGACTTGGATGTGGGTTATGTTAATAGCCTTGATCTTCCTGGAGCTTTTTTTATGTTGCTAGTTGGAAATTTATTAATCTTGTTTCTTTAAGGGAGAAGTCATGTTTTATTCATGTTTGTGTCTTTTTTTTTTACCATCAACCATTGGCCTTAGTAGGATTTTAACTAACTTGGTAATAATTTTCACTGGGTAAAAAAAATTTTTAATTACTCATTCTTCTATTTTCTGGAATGAAGCAAGAAAAAGATAAATACTAAGTTTAAACTATAAGGTAGTTACTAATCAATGTTTTTATTATTATGTAAATATTTGAAATGAGTGAGTTAGTTTTGAATAAGGAAATTCTATTAAAGGAAAGATATGGAAAGAATATATACATATGGGAAGGCGAAAGGGCAAGAGAAGGTAATGGATTCATGGAAATAAATATGGCAAAATGCATTTTATACATGTGTAAAAATTGCCAAAAAATAAAATATTAAAATCAAACAAATATATATTCACGCTCTTTATTTATTTATTTTATTTGCAAGTTGAGAGAGGGAGAGATAGAAAAGAGAGAGAGAGAAAGAGAGAATGGGCACACCAGGGCCTCCAGCACTGCAAACTCTACATATATGCACTACTGTGTATCTGGCTTTGCATGGATATTGGGGAATTTAGCCCAGAGTGTTAGGCTTGGAAGGCAAGTGCTTTAACCACTGAGCAATCTCTCCAGCCCAATATTATCTTTTATAATCAAGCGTTTATGTCTCAGGGGCATACATTTATTTATCTACAAAAAATGCTCTTTCTTCAAAATTCTGAAATAGAAATTCCCTACATTTTCTTCCTGATTAGAAGGAATCAAGAGTTCCTTAGGATATCACAGAAAATCAAGGAACAAAGTTCCTTAGTGCTGTGCTGGGGAGATGGCTCAGCGGCTCAAGCCCTTAGTTTACAAAAATGAATCAGGTGCGATTAACTTCTTGGTCTTGTTCCTGTCAACAGCCACCTTGTCTCCATTGTAGAAAAGCTATGACTACATCCTCTCAGCTTTTCCATAAACAATGACTCAGAAAACAAATCTTCCTGTGAAAGAAAATGCTTTGTCATTCCCCACACAGAAATCTACATCATCATGGTGCTCACCAGCTTCGTGTTTCCTTTCTTCAAAATGGATGAGTAAGTGTTCTGTAAAGTACACCTGATGGACTCTGGCTTTCAAACCCAGTGTTAGTGGGCTGAAGACCCTGTTTGGGACTCCCCTCCATTGAGTTCCTGGGGTGCTCGTGTGTATATCTCCAACTTAGAAGTTGATTCCCTGGGACATTGTCCCCCAGCCACAAGGACACTCCTTCCAGGGGAGATACTATATCTTAGCCTCTTTTGCCCAAGAACCTTTAGGCTGGAACATTCGTGATGGTGGCATTTGTGCAGTATTCCAAGTATGTGTCAACTGTCCACGTGTGGCAAGGTGCCAGCCTCCACAGCCTTGGTAACCAGTCGGAGGTTGCAGGTTCAGTGCCTACCTGAGACACACTTGCTAACTGAATGACACATTTAAAACATGGGTTCAGATAATCAACAGATCACTTCACTACCTTTGAGCACCACAGAACTTTCTAGGGCGTGACAGGAGGCAGGAAGGCGTGCGTGGATCCCAGGGCTCTGGAAAGAGTTGGAGGAGCATAGATCTGCGTTTTCGCTTTCCAGCTTATTCTTTCTTTTATATCCAGGAGCATTTTAAAAGCCTGCACAATTCACACTCAAGAACTGACGGTGGATTTTGAGAAGTGTCTCATTTCCTGTGTCCCTCACTATACTAATGACATGTCCCAGTGCATCTGCCTGGTGGGGTGTCACTGACACACCGAGCTATGAGGTTTGTTATTCCTCTAAGCAGGTTCCTGGGGTACCTGGGGTTGAGGACCTCTTTAGAGAGGAGTCTATCTATGCTCCATGTTGACTCAAGGGAAATAGGAAGAATTAAATTCGCCGAGCTCCAGGTTCCACCCGAAACAACAGGGTGGTGTAATTGACATGATGCTCATCTCTAAAGGGCAAGAGAAAAACAGTGAAGTCACAGTAGCCACCCTGGACATGGATCAGAGCTGCCCCTGGGCCCTGTAAACAGATTTGCAAGCTCTGGCTTTGCTGAAGGCTCTCTGGCTACAGTATGGGCTGACGTCCAGTTAGGCTGGCCAAATAAATTTCTGTAAATTGAAGTGGGGTGGGATGTCTGTGGCAAGCCCTGTGAGGCCAGCTTAAGCTGGCAGTATGATTTCTCCAAAGCAGTAAGTTCAATTCATGAGGAAGACAGCGAGATCCCAGAGGGCGATGACGCTGTCAGTGACTCATGTGGCATGGTCCTCTCACTGAGCTCTATGCTAACTTTGTGATTCAATTTGGGGTCATTAAGAAACTTTTGATTTAATGAATTCAAGGTGAGCTACTTTTAATTAGCACTTTCCAATGGCATGTGACCTAGGCATTCAGGCAGGTACTTTCATTCTCGTGTGCTTAGGTGTATTTCCTTGCTTGGGAAGCTTAATCGCCCCTAATATCTGGGGTAGTATATCGTCCTTCTGTCCCTGGCATAACATACTGACCCAAGAAATAATGGCTGCAAACGTGTGATCACACAATCCACACGCTGCGGGACCCATGCAGAATTCTCAGGATGAAAATCCAGATGTCAGCAGGGCTATGTTTCCTCCCCAGGCTCTTGGAGAGAATCCACTTCCTGGAGGTCCTCTGCCTGCACCTCAAATCACAGTGGCAGAGTCTCTCACCCCAGTCTCCCCTCCGCAGCCAGACCTCTTCTTCTGTCTCCATTGTCCAGTCTTCCATCTCTAAGGACCCTTGTGAACACATTTAGTGATCCTGATCTCCCAGGTTATTGCCCTTATCTAATTAATTTGCCACCTGAGGTACCGTGGTTGGGAGGGCCGGACTACAGATGGATCTCATGGGGATGTCATGGAGACGTCCTGGATGCCATGGGTGATGCTTGGTGTGTGAGCACTGGTCTGTCCCAGCCCATCATCATTATATTATCATGATTATCTTGCCTCTCCTCACCTTTCTGCATTTCCTTTGTTTACTCTGATGCCCTGTCTTGAAGCCCAGTGAGCTAAGCCCAAACAGAGTCACACAATTCAAGGCAAATGCTGAGGAACTCCATCAAGGACAACAGAGCAGGCAGAAGAGTGGAGGGAGCCAGACCTCAGTCTGATCAAGGCCAAAAGGAGGCACAAGTGAGTGAACGACTTTAAATCTTGCATAAATCCAGGTCAGGAGTTAGTCCTTTCATACATCTGATGATTAGAGCATGGAGGTAGTGGAGAGAATCTCCTGGAGGGTGCCCCTGGCAGGGTGCCTTATGGAAGCATAGTTGGGGGTTGACTCCCAGGCTTGTCTGGCATTCCTTCAGCAGTCCCTGGAACTCAGGGCTGGACAGAGCAGAGACCGCATGTCTGCATGGTCTCATTTCCTTTGCCGTTTTCAGTTCTCACTTTTATAAACACCCTTAGAGGAGCACAGGTATAATCTATTATATGTTCTTGTTGTTGGGAGAAAACACCCGACCAGAAGCAGCTTATGGGAGGAAAGGATTTATTTTGGCTTACAGTTTCCGGGGGAAGCTTCATCGTGGCAGGGCAAGAACGGCAGAGCAGACGCTGGGCATCGCATCTTGTCATATCTGCTGGGAGGCAGCAGCAAGAGTTAGTGATCTCCAGGTCAGGCTGGAATAATTAACCTCCAGAAAACATCCAGGTAGGCTCCACCTCCCAAAGTCCCATGACTTGGGGCCTGAGTAGAGGCTTAGCCACAGACACATAAGACTACAGGGGAAACTTAACCCTCACACTTGGGCGACACAGGTCATTCATTTCATCCGTTATTCATCTTCACCATCATCATCATATTAATCAGTATAGACTCACCTGTGCGAGGTTACCAGGACACCAGATGACTATTTTTAAAAATATTTTATTTAGCCATTTCAGGCAGAGAGATACAGACGGGGGCACCACCTTGTGGGTCTGGCTTATGTGGGTCCTGGGGAATTGAACCGGGGGCCTTAGGCACTGGAGGCAAGTGCCTTAACCACTGAGCCATCTCTCTAGCCCTATTTTTATATCACATATTGGGATTCATTCATTAGCAAAAGTCTTGGCTTGAAAAAAATAGCCTTTCTAAATATTAGAAACTATTGTGTCTTGTCACAGTTCAAACATGCAAATGTTTATGCCAATGTTTTTGCCTCACTTGTTAAATTTCAGCTTCCTTAGAGGAACCAAGTTCCTCTGAAATTCAGTTCAAACTTGTGTCCCTTAAAGACTTAGGTGGGAGTGAGCTGCACAGGGAAATACGAAGGGTTGGAGGATTCAGGAGTCAGACATGAGGCCAGAACAGGGTCTTTGTCCCGGGAGGAAGGGCCCTGCTCCAGCAATGTGGACTCTCACAAGGTGAATTTCAAACTCGCCTGGAGCTCCCACACTCCCTGTGCCTTCTGTGGGGTTTGTTTTGGTGTCGAGGCTGTCTTTGCCCATGCAGCTGGAGAGTCTCCTGGCTTTAATTGATTCAGGATATTGTTTCTTGTCTGTGGCCAAACGAGGGGGGGAGAGGGAGAGGGAGAGGGAGGGAGAGAGAGAGAGAGAGAGGGAGGGAGGGAGGGAGAGGGAGAGGGAGAGGCAGAGGGAGGGAGAGAAGAGTGTTTATTCTGCTCTCAGGGTCCCAGCATTCGGTCTCCATGCCATGCCTCCTGTAGCCAGAACTAGAAACTTCTGACTTCTGGCAACTTTCTGCCCAAGTGAGGCCAATGTAGGTGCCAGACTGTGTTCACATGCAGGAGATGAGAAGGGACCTGACTTCACTGTAGTCAGAGGCACTGCAAGTCCTGTTTGCCTCCCACAAGGTCGACAGGTGACCTCAAAGAGATTCTGTGTCCAGCTTGTCCGAGTCTTGGGAATGCATTTAGCCAATGAGTTTGTGTGAGGCAGCTTCCCCCCCCTCACCTGGAGATGGGCATTTGTAAATGTTATCATTGGTGCCCTGTCTGTGGCTGTTATGCTCATTGTCACTTCTTTATCAACTTTGCAAAGTGTTTGTTATGTATGCTGTGTGTGTGTGTTCCTGTGTGAATGCAGGCAGCTGTTTACCACCGGACACGAGTGAGGTCTGAGGACAACCTTGGGTGTCAGTCCTTCCTTCCACCTTGGTTAAAGCAGGGTCACTTGCTCACCACTGTGTTCATGAGGCTAGTTGGCCTGTGAGAGTCTGTGCATTTCACCTGTCCCGACCTCCCTTCCTGCCGGAGACACAGGGGGATTGCAGATGCCAACATTCCAGCTTCAGGCTTTGTGCGGGATTTGGGGATCTGAACTCAGGCACTCGTGCATCTATGACAAGCACTTACCCACTCAGTTGTCTTCCCAGCACAGCTTTGCCTTTTCCTTTCTCCACTGTAATGGTTAAGTTTTGTTGTCAACTTGACCTTTCAATTATCTTGGGTGGGTCTCTGAGGATGTTCACAGGAAGGCAGCCTCTCAGCAAGGGGCAAGATGTAAGAAAGCTCAAAGGAGCTGGAAATCAACATCCTTTCCTGTGTGGGCCATGCAGGAAGGAAATTCCAGAGACTCAGGAAGCCATTAAGTCTGGGGAAGGATTGTAAGACCCCACCCTAAGGCTATGTAAAGGGGAAGAAATTCTCTCCTTGCTCTCCTGCCTGTTTCCTGTTCTGTGTATGTGGTGTTGGTGATGGGTTTTTCTCTCTGCTCGGCAAGCCTCTTTCACTGCTATGGAACTTCCCCTCAATCTGTGGTTTCAATAAATACTTTCCTCCCCAAATTGTGCCTGGTTTGAAGATTCATCCCAGCAGCGTATGGCTGACTACAACATCCACTAAGTAGGGTAGAGATGGTGTAATTATTTTCTGGCTGATAAATAACAATGATATGCAGGTCATCTTATTGCATATGTGAGTCTCTGAAAAACAGGACACAAAAGAGAGGAGAGCAAATGTCTGCCCCACATGGTGTGGCTTTACGGTGGCTTTGGCAGGTGATGGTTAAAGGGCTGACAAAGGATTCTGCTAAGGTTGTGGCACCTTCATCCTCACACTAAGACACAGGACTGCCACATGCTCCTTTCAGGAAGGAGGTCTGGTAGCTGCAAGCCAGACAGTCCCCTGCAGGACTCACTGAAGAGTAGGTCTGAATCAGGAGGTTGATGGACAGGAGGGACCCTTCAGAAGTGGTATTACGGTTGTAGAGGAGAAAGGACTGGGTGATGGACAGAGTTGTTGGGTGAAGAAATTTTGGTTAAAAATAACTTCTGCAATGATCATCCTAATAAAAAATCAGATAAGGCAATCATAAAATGTATAAAGGACAATATTCTGAATTTGAGAGAGTGTCACTATTTCAAGGTGGGATGCAGACTAAGGGATGGTAAGAACTTAAGGAATAAAGAACATTTCAGGCTCCATGAGAAAGGGGTGGAGATGGCCTAAAGACTTCCCACCAGACTCATCATGCACCCAACCCAAAGCAGCTGAAGGGAGGAATGGTATTTATGTTGGCTTCTGGTCTCCAGGAGAAGCTTCATGATGGCAGGGAAAGTATGGCATGAGCAGAGGCTGGTCATCACCTCTGCCACAGCAGGTGGATAACACCAGCAGGAGAGTGAGCCAAACTCTGGCCAGAGGGAGCTGGCTGTAGCACCCCAAGCCCACTCCCTGCAACACACCTCTTCCAGCGAGGCTCCACCTCCCAAGTCGCCACCAGTTGGGGACCAAGCCCTAACCCATGAGTTTATGAGGGGCAGCTGATTCAAACCACCACGACTGCATTACACCGAGGAGCACCTCATCAAGTGGCAGCACTCAAAGGGTGATGGAGCTGAGCCGCTGCTTGGCTTCTCCAGGGTCAAGTCCTGCAAGCTCTTTGGTCCCCTGTGAGGACCACTCTTTGCGAAAGGGTTGGATGTGAAAACCCAGCAACCTACACAACAGAGAAGCCACCCCCCGACTCCATCCACCACACCCTGAAATGCTCCCAGTTCTGGTCTGGTCTTTCTCAAAGATGCCACCAACTAATTGACATGCCAGGGTCAAAACTGCTCCTGCTACCCAAATATGACCACAGGCCCACTTTCACAAGGTAAGTCAGCCTTTCCAGGATAGGGAAATCCCACTCTTCAGCAAAAGATGTGAGAACACCAGCTGTTAGTTGGCGCTAAAAGCCGGCAGGGCGCAGGGAGAATCTCGTTGCCTGTGTCTGCGATCCACACACGCTTCTATTTCCATAGGAGGAGGAAGAGAGGTGGGTGCTTACACAGATAAATAGGCCAGTGTTGTGATCAAGTCTATCTTCACCTGAGGAGAAGAGCTCTCTGGGAACACAGCCAGCAGGTTCCGGGCTCTGGGTCTGATGTGCTGCCCTCCCGAAGCCTCAGTTTCCCTATGTCTGAAATGGAGCTGTGTCTGCCCCATCTGCTCTGCAGACCTCCTTGGTCTCCAGAGCTGAGCACCAATTCAGAGTGATGGCAAGGAAGGGAAGAGGAGGAGGAAGGAGAGGTCAGGAAGGGAAGGTAACTCCAGGCCTGTGCTGAGAGTTTCAGAGACTTACACAGAGTTAAAATGATTTACGCCATTGCTGAGGTCAATCACACTGCTAATGACTGCCGGGGTATCTCCCAGCTCCGCAAGAAGTCTTTCGATAGAAATTCTTCATATTTGTAAAGCAGTCATTTTCTTTGCAGATTCCACTGGAATAATTGGCTCAAAAGGAGCAAAACCAGGCAGTGCTTGCACTGCGTTGACTTTTGCATTTGTGGAATCTTTCCTCTCTTTTCTTTGTGTGTGTGTGTGTGTGTGTGTGTGTGTGTGTGTGTGTGTGTGTGTGTGTGTGTGTGTGTGCACAAGTGTGTAGCCAGAATGTCACATGTCACATGTTCCCTCTCTCTCCCGCATCTCCGTGTTTCCTTGAGACACTCTCCTCTGACCGATGCTGCGGCTTTTCTTCTTCACAAGCTCTGGTGATTTTCCAGTGCCTGTTTCCCACAGGACTAGGCTTCCAGATGTGCCTAGCCATGCCCAGCTGTGTCTGTGAGTCCTGGGAAGGAAACTCAGTCAGTCTCAGGCCCGCTCGGGCCTTATGCATGAGCTGAAGCAATCTTCCTCCCTGAGACATTGGTCTGGCCCTTTGTGAAATCTTTTTTGGACTTTAATACAATTCACTAGGACAAAAGGAGCAATTTTCTTACATTTATAGCCTTTTTATGCTGTAGGAAAATTTAAATATGTACTAGACAGATGCGTAATTAATACAAAAAGCTACTTGATTTATAGCATTAGCAGGGATTAATCTAAAAATAAGTTTATTTTAATTAGTGTGAGTTTCACAGTTAAAAATCTTTTTTAAAGAACACTTTGATAATTTTTTTTCTCACCAAGTGGGATGTTTGAAAATAGTTAATACAAAAGAACAGCTAATATTGCTGACATTTTCTCTTACTTGCATATGAATTTACTCATTTGAAAAAGTTACATGAAGACTTTGACCATGTGGTATTTATTTAATTTAATTTTATTTAATTTATATCAGGTAAGATCTATGTGAATATAAAACTATCCCTTTCTGGAAGTAACAGATCTAGTGATTATATATTTTTTCCTCACTGAAAATTAGGCTAAATTTTGATTTTTAATACTAGGTTTAAATTGCACAGTAATTAATATTTTGTTTTTCTCACTATGGCCTTATAGGCATACCTTAAGTTGTTTTAGGAGCTAAACCAAAACAGTTTCAAATTGATGAATCCAGTGGTATGTTTTTAATCAGTTTTCAGTTTTATTCTTTCTGTTAGCAGCAAAGAAACAAAACCCTGGCAAGCAGTGTTACGATTGTTTGATTTCCTCCTAATTTTCCCCAAATCAAATCGTGTTCTCCCACTGGGAAGATGAAAAAGACATCCGTTGTTTTTTCCTGAGCCAGCAGCTTTCTGCCCTTCACTTCGGTGGTCACAATGGAGGCTCGGGGAGCTGGCAGGCGTGTCTTCAGCCCGTGACTTGGGAAAGTTCAAGAACAGCAAACAGGGGTCCTGTTGCCAGAAGGGAGTTAAGTGGCTGCTAAGGGAGGTTCCTGGGCCATCACACACACTGCCTGGCCTCGGTGGCACGCCTCCGTGTGACATCAGCGTTCTTGTCGCACAAACCCATCTGAGAAACGCTCTGCTTGTGAGTGTCCTGTCGGCTGTGCTCTCGGGAATTACTGGGATAAGCTGGGGAGATGTGGAAATGGTCCTGTTGTGTGCACCAGGCAGCATGGCTTCTCTTCCCCTGCAGACCAGCCTCCCAGGGTTCCTAAAACCACTGCCCCATGCCCCAGGGCTGAGGGGACTGTCCTGCTGCTGGGCTTTGTTGGGAAGTTTGTTCTTAGCACTCTGAAAGCAATGAAAAAGAGCTCTGGTCCAGCCATCAGGAATGGAGAATTCTAACCTTGTCACACTAGCACCTGTCCTTTTAAAGGAAGCTTCTTCCCTTTGCTCTTTCTATGTAGCCAAAGAGCCTCGTGGCCCTTTATGTGGGCTTTTCTAGAATTCATGAGAAAGTACATTTATTTATACTGCTTCCAGAAATTTGTTTTTTCCCTCAATGTTAGCATGAAAGATAAATAATTTGTGCATTTATTACTGGGAGATTAAACACAGGTCATTACAGGCAAGCACCTTAACCACTGAGCTATCTCTCCAACCCCTTTGAAAGATAAATAATTTCTACAGTTGAGAATGTATGCTTGCCGTCTCACAGTCTCGTCCCACGAGAAACTCACAAGTGGTAAAGGTGATGACACCTTTCAGGTCACATTCATTTCCCTTTCGACTTTCAGACATCCTTCACCTGGCCTTGACTTCACTTGATATCTATTTTTCTATTTGGCGTTCAGATGAAACTGTGTTTTATTCAAAAGGCCTCTAGTTATAAGGGACCCATGACGATGTTGGTATTCTATGTGAGTGAATTTGCTGGTCAATGGGAAAACCAGATCTCTTTAATGAAAAAAGTTACAATGGAAATATTTCTGCAGTAATGTCTTTAAAAAAATCTCAGCCTTGAATTTTTATTTTGAATTCTTTGACTCATCTGATTGGTTGTAACTGAGTATTGTAGGCCCGGGGAGATGGCTCAGTGGGTAAAATACTTGTCATGTGAGCACGAGAACCTGACTTCTATTCCTAGGACCCAAGTAAAAGCCAGCTGTGGTTGTGTACCCCTTAATCTCACTTGCTGGGGAAGAAGACAGGAGGATCCTGGGGGTGCTGACTAGCTCACCCAGCCTAAGGAATGAGCTCTCAGTTCAGGGAGAGACCTTGGTTCAAACACAAGGTGGACGACAAGTGAAGCAGACACCTGACACAGACCTTGGCCTCCACACGAGTGCATGCACACACACACACACACACACACACACACACACACTCACACACACATGCAAACACACACATGCACACACACGTACAGACACACTCACATACACATACACACACTTACAAACACATGCGCACATAAGTAACACATGTGCACACGCGTACACATGTGCATGCACCAAATTGTATAGGTTTCCCTTCTATTTCTTATTGTGACACTGACATTTTTTTCTCTTTTTAGTAGGAAAAGCATCTTTTTCCTTCTTTTTTGGCTTTAGATCCTTACCTGGAGCAGCCTGGCAGCGAGCCAGCCCACCACAATCTTGGCTCAGCAACCACTCTTCTGGGGCTCAGCTGGAATCTGGGATTTCTTTGCTTTCTTTCCCTTCTTGGCCAGGTCCTGGTCAAAGTGACTGACCCAAAAGACCTGGACTCTTCTAAATTTTGATTTGGAGAAAGAACACATGAATACCTGCAAATTAGATATACTATCTTTTTGTTAACTTATACTCTGGTTGCAGGATATGGAGACAAACCCGAAGCTGTAGAATGTAGGCTGGGATCACATGACAGGAGAGAGCCAGCCCTTCCCCAGGGCCTGGGCTCAGTGTGAAAACATCTCCAAAAGCTCCTAGCGTCATCATGCCCTCCCCTACACAAAGAACTCTCTGTCAAGGAAAAGAAATAATTATTTCCTCAGTCAACTATGGAAGAGTCCCACTAGGTACACTAAGCCTTCCTTAGTGACGCCTGGGTAGACAGAGGTACAAACCCCGGGACTTGAACCCATGGTAAAGCAAGACCTCAGAGGAATGCATGCTTCCACACACTCTCTCCCCGCCTGGTTTTCAACGTCATCATTTATTTATTTATGTGTATGTGTGTAGTGCATGAGGTATGTGTGTGGTGTGCGTGTCTAGCATGTTCATGTGTGTGTGTTGCTTATAAGCAGAGCCCAGAGGAGAATGTCAGGTGACCTTCCTCTAGCACTGCTCCGTGAGCTTTCTTGAGATGCGGTCTCTCGCTGAACCCAGAGCTGCTGTTTTTGGTCAGTATGGCTGATCCTTCCCTCCAACTTCAGGACCAGGTTCTAGGTGCAGGTGGCCATATTGAGATGTTTAGTGGTCCTGGGGAATCAAGCTCAGGCTCTCCTACCCACCAGGCCTCTCTCAGGCCAGAGAGCGTGTTCCTGAGATGCACACTGCTATGTCAACATGTTCTTTGGGGAGCATGACATCACAGGAGAAAATCAAGTCCCATATTAGAGCGAGGAGGACGCATGTGCTTAAGGGCATTGTGTCGCATAAATAATCCGTTGCATCGTGTTGCTCCTGAGCCCAGGGAGGCAGAGTTCTGAGGCCCCTATCTTCTCTCTCCCATCGTCGTCGTCCTTAGAGTCCTGCTGCTGTGCCTTGGCTCACAGACACATTCGCTAACTCCTACACTTCTGTCTGCGTGTCACCTCCAAGCTTTTATGCTTTCCAAGATTTTCACAGGGTATAAAAAAACTATTAGCAATAAAACTTTTGTTTAATTTTGGCTGCATGCTTGGCAGGGTAGCCGATGCACCCAGCCAGAAGTCTACATATGCCCTGTGCCTTGGCAGACAGAGGAACCGAGTCTAGCACCACTGTTTAAAGTATCCAACACAGAGCACCCAGGGTACGAGCTCACCTTTTTCTTACCCTGCAGAAATGGACTGTTGTGTGGACTCCAGCGTTCCTTCTTGTTCTGTGCACACACTGGTAGTGATCCGATGAGCCATGTGATTTTATACCTGGACTGTCCCGTGCTGAAGCCTCCAGCGACATGTGGTTACTTAGAGGCACCTTAACTAAGATGTATTGACTTGGGGAGATGATGCAGTGGTTAAAGACACTTGCTTGCAAAGCCTGATTTCCCAGGTTCAATTTTCCAGCTACCTACATAAAGCCAGGCAAGCATTCACCCGCAGCATCAAGAGACCATACACACACACACACACACACACCCCACACACATGCACACACACATGCACATGCACGCGAATGAGCATGCACACACACACACTTGCAAATAAATAGATAAAATTTTTAAAAAAGATATGATGTCATGAAATGCCTAGTCCTCCAGCACTAGTCACGTGTCATGTCCTCCGTGGGCACACACACTACTGGCAACCTCTGTGAAGACACCAAGCAATCTGCCACCGTGGGAGGTCTGCTAGATGGCACTGGTCCCCAACACACCTGTGTCCTATATAGGGTGGGCGCAGCACTTAGGAGGAATGACAGAGCACAGGACATTTGCAAACGTCACATGTGTAATGTAGGCAAGAGCTTACTTCCTCCACCCCAGCACGCAGACAGGGTGGCACACAGCGCTCTAGCCTGGTTAGTGTGGCTGTCCTTTGATGGAGGAAGGAAAGCTTATGAACGGCAGAATTTGAGTCAGGTCCGTTCTAGCTCTGTGCTGGCGAGGGGGTGGGGGCTGCCACATTGACTGACTTGAGCTCAGGCTCGATTTCTTCCCCTGGGCCCTTTAAATTCCTAATCCTAGGTTATCATCATATTTGAAATAAATGATTCGATAAGTTTCAGAAGTGCTCAAACATGGCGAGATTGGACTCTTTCTGCATGGTTTACGTGCTATTAATAAGGTTGGGAAATCGTGTTTCCTTTTAATATGGGAAAGTTTCAGAAACAAGTGGAAGACATTTCATTCAAATAATTACCTCACATCCCCCACAAAAATGTACTCCAAATAGATTTGTAGAAAATGTATGCATTTGTCTTAAGAACCTTACATCACATAGTGATTATTAAATCCGACACCTAAAGCAAAAACCACTTGTGGTTTGAATGAGACATTTCCCCCATGATCTCATGTGTTTGAATATCTGCTTCCTAGCCAGTGGCTCTGATTGGCCCAGTGACCCACTTCCTCCCAGTAGGTACCATTTCCTAAGGCATTTCCAGAATCTCTGTAACAGTGCCACCAGCTGGGGACCATTCAGCACAGGAGCCCATGGTGACCAGTCCCTGTGCAAAGTAGAACAATGGTGCCACCTCTTTGGAAGACAATCTTCAATTCCTCAACCAGGCAGAGCTGGAAAGAAGATCCATGGTTGCCAAGAGAAACGGGCAATGTGGAGTTCCCTGGGGACTCTGGGAGTGTTCTGCGGTGGGGCAGCAGAGACAATTATACTACCTTGCACATTTACTAAAAACATGGAATGGTTAAAAAAAATAAGAAAAACTCACAGAATGGTGCATTTTTAAAAGATGGGTTTTAGGTGCATAATATCTAGTATAACTCAGTGGAATGCTTTTTAAAAAAGATATACGTGTATAAGCACATAATTCTTGGTTATTCTTAACCACCTAATGCAAAATGAATAACTGTTTTCATTGCCATCTGAGTCAATCAGAAAGTTGATGCCCCAGACACCTGATAAGAGCAAGTGTCTGTGTGCATAGCAAAACCTAATGGTCCATGCTTTAAAAATATATTTATTTCTCTTTCATGTGTTGGAGGAGCACACGTGCCACAGTGCACATGTGGAGGTCAGAGGACAACCTGAGCTGTCTGTGCTCCACCTTTGAGACGGGGTCTCTCTCTACCACAACTGAATTAATTACCAGACTGCAAATAACCATCAGACTGGCTGGCCTGTGAGCTTCAGATACTCGTGGCTCCTCCTTCCAGTTAGATCACAGACAGGCTTTGCATCTGGCTTTATGTACTGGGGGTTTGAACCCAGACCAATAGGCTTTGTAAGCAAGCACCTTTTAGGTACTGAGCCATCTCCCCAGCCCAGAAGGTCTGTGTTTTTACGCAGAAGGATAAGACTGCATCTTTCCGTTTAACTGAAAGTGTGAACAAGGAACGAACACATTATTTGTTAGCTAGAAAACTTAATTCTAAAATAATAGCAAGTTTAAAAGACGCCAGCCCTTGGCATCTTTTAGTCCAAATTGCATATGATACAATCTTTAAGCAGCATTATAAGAAAATCTCCAAACTGCAAAGTTTTCTGTAGTTGGAGCGGCTCTGCAAGCATTGTTAGACACACTGGTTTCCCTCTGGTGTCCCTGTCTTTGTGTTAGTGATCTAACATCCTAAGTGCTGCCTTTCTGCAGAGGGGATGAGCTGTCACCCTTCCCACAGAGATGGCATATCTGCCATCTCATTTCCTGGTCACACACAATCCAGCCTCAGACCCGACAAACAGCGGAACACAAGAGAACTTGCTCAGGTTGTAAAACCAAACAAATGCCTGGAAAATGGACTTGACTGGGGAAGCTTCAGTGGTGGGTTTGCCCAGGATGTAAACTCGCTGCTCAGCACGCATTGCTTGTTGGCTTCTGCACCAGCCACTGGTTAATAGGAGAGCCAGGCTGACCAAAGGCCAGATGGAGCTGGCTGAGCCTCGGGAGCAGAGCCCCAGCAAAGCTACAAGGAAGGCAGGAAAGTACCAGAAACTGAGGAAGAGGACACAAGACTGTTGTCTGCCTACTGAGTCTGCCCTCAGAGCATTTCCTAGGGATTTTAGTGAACTCTGCTCAAGTTCTTTTCCCTAAGAAAGAAAACGGACTGTTTTCAACCAATTGCTTATGGATGTGGCTCAACTCAAAGTTGCAAACTTACTTAACAGTTTGACTTTTCTGTGATTCAATCACATGGTTCTCTTGGGTGTACTTTAAAATGAGAAACACCGGATGTGCCCCCAGTGTTTCTCTCTCGATCAGAATGGAGTCACATTTGTTTGTAGCCGTGGAACACACTACTCACTCCCACTCCTCCTTTGCTCCGGAGGGTCACGGAGCTCAGCTTCCTCATGGGCCATGAGGAATGATAAGGCGGGGGGGGGGGGGGGGCGTATTTCTGCCTGTGGTTGTCACCAAGACTCAATGAGCTCACACAAGTGCGTGATTTAGAACACCCAGGGGAGGGGACATGTCCTGTGATAACATGCGACACCCAGCCTCTTCTCTGCCACTCTGTGATGAAACTACCCTCAGCTATGGTGCCACCTGAAGTAAACCTTTTCCTCCCTCAAGATGCTTCTGGTCAGGTGTTTTGTCCCAACATGACTAACTGGGAAAACCATATGACACAGAAAAATGGTAGCAATCGTCTATGAGAACAATATTTTGTTAGTGTCAAGGTTTTGCCCAATTCATGGTGGCATAAGAAAAAAAAGTGAAGTTTTTATAAAGCCATGCTTATGTGTGTTGTGATCTTTACATATTTCAGTTACAAAACTCCTTATTTACCATGGTCAGCTACATTTCACTGAAAGTATAATGTGATTTTAAAATGTAATTAACTCTACAGCAGGGATACCGAATGAGACTTTAGCCACGGTGTCTCCCCTTCTTTAAAGAAAGATATTTCTTTAATTATTGCATTCATTGTGGCACACATGGGTAAATATTTATTTAAAAGATGATTTGTAATTCATGCTGATTATTTGCATGAATACACTAAACTTGTATTTTACCATTTTAACTAGACCGGTAATTATAGAAGTTGTGAATATATTCTAACCAATTTTCTAAGCATCTATTTGTGACATGATGTCTCATTTCACAATGATTATGGTAAATTCCAATAAAAAGCTTGGGATAACAGCACAAGAAGAGGGAAAGAGAATGTCCTTGCAAACCACGATGCACCCAGGAAAGGTCCCACAGATGGCCAGGATGGAAGGGAAAGGCTGGTGGGCTACAGACTGTTTAGGGAGAAAATAAGCTGCGAGGGAACCCAGGAAGCATTGGTATGGATGTGGACGCCTCTCCTCAGGGGTCCACAGTGATTGTCTTGGGTGTGTTTCTGAAGCACTTTTCCCTCCATACTAGGAAGTTTGGGGTCATTTTCAACATCCTCTCTGGCTGGCAGGTGGCTCTCTGGGGACAGGAAGAGTTTTGAAGCAGCCAGCGCTGCTGTGGACCAAAACCCACAGCTGCAATCCCTTTCCCAGCTTTGCCAGCCTGGGACAAGGCAAGGCTCTCCTGAGGAGGAGCAGAATGGATAGTGTCATGGTTTGATCCAGGTGTCCCCCACAAACAATTGAATGTGTTCTGGGTAATTGATCCTCAGCTGATGGCAGTTTGGATTTTGCAGCCTCGCTGGAGCTGTGTTGTTAGGGGTGGGCTTATGGGGTTATAAGCCAGCTTCCCCTTGCCAGTGTTTGGCACACCTTCCTGCCACCGTTTGCAGTGCTGTGGCAGAGGTGATGTCCACCCCTCTGCTCATGCCATCATTTTCCCTGCCAGGATGGAGTCTCCCCTCGAGTCCGTGAGCCAAATAAACCCATTCCTCCACAAGCCACTTTGTTTGGGTTCTTTCTGCGCAGGAACTAGAAATCTGACTGCAACAGATAGGATGAGTAGGTTTTTTAAAGGCATTTATTGGATTAGCTTACAGGATATGGGTTGGGCAGTCCCATAGGTGCTGTTTGTGGGCTGGAGATTTGGAGAAGCAGGTACCCCAGTCCTTGGAGGTACCCTCACATACCTGCTCAAGAGGCCTGTTTCTTACCTGATTCCTAATCTTATCCAGATGACAATAGAACCTAGCCATCACAACACACTTTCTACTCATGTGATTTTCTCTCTTAATGGTGCCTCGCGAGAAGGGTCGAATGAGTGTTCCAGAACCGGACCTCTGCATCTGATGCACTCATTAGCTATTCACCCACTTGGCAAGTGTTGAAGGCCTAGTACCTGGTGTCAGAAAGTAAGCAGAGAAATTTGAAAAATCTAGCTGAAGCCCTGCCTAGACATACAAAGTGGGAACTGGGTTAGCTGGCCCAGGCTTCGGTAATCCTTCATAGACAAAGGGAGGGTGTGGAAGAGAAGGAAGAGGCCTGGGAGGAGAAAACTATGCCAAGGTCAAAATAGATGCTAACTGTGAGTTCCCAAAAAAAATGGGCAAGCATTTGTTTTAACCCTGAATATATTCAGGAGTTAGGAAAGTGAATCTAGCGGGGTGTGGTGGCTCACGCCTTTAATCCCAGCACTCGGGAGGCAGAGGTAGAAGGATCACCATGAGTTTGAGGCCACCCTGAGACTACAAAGTGAATTCCAGGTTGGCCTGAACTAGAGCGAGACCCTACCTCGAAAAACAAACAAAAAAAGTGAATCTATATGAAATTGCATTTTACATGAAATCTCACAATTCAAGACAAAGGATGAAAATTAGAATTCATTTTTCTTTTTATTTATTTGTAATTTTTGACAGCCTTCATAAATATAAGCAATACACCATGATCACAATCCCCTCCTGCCAGATTTTCCCTCCCAAACCCCCTCTACCAAATCCCCTCTTTCCCACTAGTCTCTTTTCTATTTTGATGTCATCATTTCTTCCTTCAGATCACGCAGGTCTTGGCCAGGTAGAGTCAGCAACTGGGAGGTCATGAATGTCAAGGCCACTGTATGTCTGGAAGACAGTATTATAAGCACCCCTCCCCTTTTTCGGCTCTAACATTCTTTCCGCCATCTCTTCTGCAATGGTTAGAAACCATTTTTCTAAATGAACTACATAGATACAGGGCAACGAACACCTTCAGGGGACTGAGCAGTGTCCTCGAGAGTGGGCGAGGACCCAGCCTCCCGGAGAATGCCCTGCTCGAGTCCTGAAGTGCCTGGCACGCAGCCGTGCTCACAAACGTCAGTTATGACGCCAGCAGGCGTCACTATGGGTTACCTCATCTCATTCACATCAGAACCTCGTCCGTGATACACACATGCTATCATCCTCCCATTAAATAAAGATACAAAAGTCATCCCCTGCATTGGAAATTGCCCCTTTGTCCATAATAAACCTCTTCAGATACAGTTTAATTTAGAAAATAATGGTTATCAGAAGCTTAGAGCTTGACAGTAAAGAAGAATAAAACTGAATTAAAAAAACATAAAGAAATAAATTATAATCTTGTGTAGGAAGTAGCCAATTCAGCAGAGAGACACTGAGCCAAGGTTACTGATCAACATGGGGGGGCGTATTAATTACACGTGCCTAGTCTTTAACTTTGGCCTTTATAATTAGCCTGGAAAGGAGCTTGAAGGGATCCCCATGGTGAGGGAGCCCTGTGTTAGGTTGCTGTGAGGTAGCTACCGTGAGTGAGGGTGGCCAGCCTTCACACCACTCTTAATTCGGGATGGTGTGGGAAGACTAGATGAAATCTCAGCTTCACTGTGAGCAGGATGAAGACCCTTCATGACAGGGCACCTTTGGTCCCTTAGCTGTGCACAGCAAGAGAGTGGGAAGCAACTCAGAAAGGAGGGAAGAATGGAGCGAGGGAAACAGGGACTCATTTCTGGAGAGGATACTTGATATTAAATTCTGCACAGTGCATTCTGTAACCAGATTTTACTTCCAGGGAAACATTATAAATCTAATTCCAGAATTGCTTCAGTACATGGGTTTTTACCAACAATGCAACTGGACACAAAATAATTTTACCCAGGATGAAGTAGAAGCGAAACAAGATACCACTGCTTACTGGAGTTTTGGAGTTCACTTTTCAGCCCCGTCCAAGAATTACTTGATTAAGAATTAATACCGAGAGCAGGGCCTGATGGTATACACATTTAATCCCAGCACTCAGGAGGCAAAGGTAGGAGGACCACTGTGAGTTTGAGGCCAGCCTGAGCTACAGAGTAAGTCACGTGTCTGCCTGGGCTACAGCAGCACCCTGTCTCCAAAAAACAACAACAACAACAAATAATAATACCGAGGAGATGTGAAGTTAGAAAACACATTACGTTCAAAGTAGCCATAGAGGCATGGTTGCCCCTGAAGGTTGGTTTCACCCTCAGGAAAAGCCCCCTGGGTATTTCCTGGTTAAGATGTATCATTAGTTGGAAGTTCCTCGGAAACCTACAAGAGGGGTGGTTTGTTGTGACAGAGAACCCCAGCAGGCTGGCTCTCCACCCCTGCGCTGGGAGTTTGGGGGTGAACAGGCATCCTGGAGCCAGCTCATTCAGGGGGAAGAAACCAGAAAACCAAGCCTCAGGGAGCTGCAAGTACCAGTCCGACCCCTCCCACATCAGAGTCTGTGAGCTGAGGGGCATGGATGTCCTCACTTTTCCGTCCTTCCTCCTTGTCCACTGAGCTGTGTGTGTCTGATATCACCAGGCCCTCCTCCATAGGGTCCTGTCTCCACCGAGCCTCCCATGAGGATAATTTAAGCACTTCTGATGATGTCATTTTATTTTTCTGAAAATAAACACAGCTGCCTCCAAAACTTTGCACAGTAACCAGAAGACTTGAACTTTAGAAGCAAAGGAGCATTGTGTCTCCTGAGCTATCAGAGGAGAAGACGGGGGTCGGAAAGAGAAGACCTCATGAGAGGAAGGCTTCTTAAGCACTGAGGTGCTTTATGATTGAAAAATTAAGTGAGGAAAACGCAAGGCCTACTGTTGAATATTTATTGATTGATTGTTAATAAATAGAAAATCTGTATAAACAAGTGTTGTGTTGGTACCTCCTGCCTCCAATCCACTGAGGGCCCACCTTGATGGGATTGCTGGAATTTTCTATGAATGGAAAGCTAGGAATTGTGCACTCAATTGCCAGTTTGTTTGTTTGTTTGTTTTTTAGGGGGACAGTGCCTCTGGATATTCTCCCCATCATGGCTATTACAGTCTTTCCGCCCCCTCTTCCACAAAGTTCTCTGAGCCATGGTGGGTGAGTTTTAAGTCTGCTTGACTGTTGAGCCCTTAAGACTCTCTGGGTTTCTGCTTTGGACTTTCGAGTATCCTCGGTGTCTGTCTCTGTCACCCTCACATAGGTTGTCTGTCTCGCTGCGGAAGCAGCACTCTTGCTCATCTCTCCACTTCGTCTATGGTTTCCTTTGGGCCCTAGGGGATGGGTTAGGGGTGATTCACCTCCTGCCTGGGAGTCAGCATCATCATCTTGGGTCTTGTTGGTGGAATTGGGTTGTCCATGGTTCTTGCTGCCTTCCTAAAAATACAAACAGAATCTGCAATGGAGACTAAGATCAGTGAGATCAACATTGGTAATTTGTCGAGAGCCCCTGTGACATTTTTGATTTTAAGAAAAAAAACTCCAGCTGATTTGGTCTTGGTCAGAAGCTTCCGCTTTTCGTTACTAATGAAGAACATGGATATTTCAGTTCTTTGCTGTTTTTATAGACTTTTGTCTCTGGAGAACCTCAAGTTGGCTTGGAATTTTCTTAGAATTCACCGAAGAATAGGAGATCAAACTGAATATATCATGCTTTTGAAAAAAAACCCATAGTATAAAGTTGTCAATTCTCTAAATTAACTTATGTTGTCATTCCAATAAACACACGAGATTATTTTCAACTAGGCAAGATGGTTATTCTTGAGATCATATGACAATAAATACATTGAAACTTTGCCTACCAGATACTAAAATGTATTACAAACTCCTTGTAACTAGATCAGAATTGTGACAGCATATGCCACCCCTGAAAATTGGTGACACAGAACAGAGACCCCACGCAGCCACACATGAGGGAAAGCATCTGCTTTGACGGACCAGGTGACGGACGGTGCTGGGAAAAGTGGAGTCGTCCACACAAATGGATCATGCCCAGGATCAACCCCAGATCAATAGACTTAGATGAAAACAAACAAACAGACAAAAACCATGAAAATATTAGAGAAATGTGAGGCTTCTAGAAGGAGTGTAGAATGGCCATTCTGACTACATTTAAAATAAAGCTCTAAAAGGTGGTTTGGAATATTCAACCTAAAAAAAACTTCTTGGGCCTGGAGAGCTGGCTCAGTCTGTAAAGTGCTTGCCCTTTGAGCAAGAGGTCCTGAGGTCAGGCCCCAGCATCAGGGAGCCAGAGACAGGATCCCTGAGGCTCACTGCCTACCTAGTCTAGCAAAATCAGTGAGCTCCAGGTTCAGTGGGTTTTACCCTGTCTCTAAGAATATGGTGGCCGGTGATTGTGGAGTACAGCTGACACAGACCTCTGGCCTCCACACCCATGCCCACACGCCCACTCCCACACGCCCACACCCACACACCCAGCCCCCACGCCCCCTTCACATCCACACCCACGCCCAAGCTCCCACACCCCTACACACAGGCTCACGAACACACCCACACACCCACACACGCCAATGCACACACGCCCGTACACACATGCGTACCCACACACATGAGCATGCATACAGACACACAGACATACCCACAAAATTCTTTATAGAAAATTCACCATAAACAATAATAAAACTCCAAGAAGGGCCAGAGAGATGGCCCAGCGGTTAAGATGACTGCCTGCAGAGCCTAAGGACAGGGGTTTGAGTCCCGTTACCAAGTAAAGCTAGATGCACAAAGTGTTGCCTGCGTTTGAAGGTCCTCTGCAGGGACTCGAGCTGCTGTTGTCTGCATTCTCTCTTCTCTCTTTTCTCTGTCTCTCTGCTTGCAAATCAATAAATAGAAATATTTTTTAAAAATCAAAGGAAAAGGGGTGTTGATACAGCCAGCACACAGGGACCAGGGAAAGGATGGAGGTCACAGGCAGGGTGGAGAACAAAGGCCAGGGATATTCAGTGTCCTGATAAATAAATTGGTGATTCCTGGACATAAGAAAGAGACCCTGTCTCCCTCAGGAGCTTCCATTCTCCACACAGATAACCCAAGGGGAAGACAGATGTCCAAGCTGCCGCAGGGGCTTCCAGCCCTGAGAAGACAGACGTGTGCACAGGGCTGATGGGAAGCCATTGGGTCCCGCCATCAAAGCTGCAAGATCTACAGCTGGAGTATCTTTAACTAACTGCCACCTGTCACCCTCGGTCACCTACAGCAGCACAGAGGATTCCTAAGTGCCTGTCAACTGAGTCTTTGCAGGAGCTTGAAACTGTCACCCTGCCGTCCCTTGACATCGTCATCAAGCACCAAGGCCCATCTCTGGATCCATTACCAGGAGACATGCAGGACATAAAGGTCGCCTTCCAAGGGACACAAGTGGAGGTTTATAGTGCCTTGTACACTCATAACAACCTTGAAGGAAACCAAAAGAAACTAAGCTCATTGGTCAGCTGTTTTAGGAAGGGAATAGTGAACGGGAGAAAAGTGCTCATTTGTGACTTAAAATTTTTCTAAACAATATTAGCGAATAGTCTAAAAACCCAATTCAACATTTTTTGGAGTGTGTGTGTGTGTGTGTGCATAAACACTTGTGAGTGTGTCAGTCCTCCTTGCCTTCCACTTTCTTTGGGGCAGGGTTTCTTGTTTACTGCTCGATGGCCTGAGGGCTTCTGGAAGATTCCTCTAGGGCAGCCTTGCTTCTTGATTATGGGAGAGCTTGGGAATCTTAACTCAGGTCCTCAGACTTCCACTCCTCAGCTGAACTAAACCATTTTTAAAACAGGGATTCAACAAGGGAGAAGTACTTCCAGTACCTCCATTTTCTCAGAAGGATTTTCCCAGACTTTTGATCATTGACACTTAAAAAGAATTTCCCAGCACCCCCCCCCCGTGTGTGTGTGTGTGTGTGTGTGTGTGTGTGTGTGTGTGTGTGTGCATGTGCGTGCGCACAGGGTGTTGCCCTCTCTTGTCATGGAGGCAGGGTCTCTCTCGTAGTCTGCCACCACACGAGTGCCAGTCTAGCTGTTGCTTGGACTCCAGGAGGCGCGTGTCTCTGCCTCCCTTTACTGTGGGCGCACTGGGACTGTGTGCCACTCTTTGTTGGGTTTTATGTGGGTGCTAGGGAATTGAACTCGGCCTGGCAGGTTTGCAAGGAAGAGACTTTCCTCACAGAGTCCCTCACCTACATTTCCAGCACTGCTGGCTGTGCCTTGCTTGTCTGCTGGTATTTGGGGCACCTGGGGTGTCTTCGGGGCAGGATTTCTTGAGGTTCTGTGTTCCCAAATGGAGCATGTGGCCCCGGGAAGTCACCCAAGAGATGAGTCCGCATACTTCAAACGCCCATATGTGGTCCCGTGCCACAAGGAAGAGGCGGGAGACTTGCTGAGATGTCCCAAGCTCTGCTCTCCCACCCATAGGGTGTCAGCCCTGTCCTCAGCGGTGACTCTGGCCATTGAACAGCTGTCTGCTCTCCTGTCTCTTTAACAAAGGTGTGGCCTCTCCCGGGCCTAGTCCACTGTCAGCAAATAGCTCCCACCCCAGCTAACCTTCCCTCAGTCATGGCAAACCCAGGGCGTGCCGTTCTGTGAAGCTTCAGCTTCGTGCTTTGCTTGATATGGAAGGCCCGACACTCGTGTTTAAGGAGCAGGCTGCCTCTGAGAGCCATGGTTTGATGACAGCAGAGTGAAGTGTGCAAGAGAAGCTTGATTGGCAGGTGCCCGTCTGCACGACCATACACTGCCCTGACTTCCCAGGGGCCGCTGTTTGCCTCACAAACATAGTGACATTGCTTAAAAATATTTAATTACACAATGCAGAGCTGGTAACTTATTATTTTACAATATGGTGGGAGTCAGGACCCGGATGCCACTAAGCAAGTTCCTATAAGTGCTATTTTGCAAGAATTCAGGCCACTGTCAGCAAGGCAAAGAAGGAATGGGGACTTTGGGGCCAGGAGGTGGGCTCGGCTGGTGAAGTGCTTACCACTGAGGCAGGAGGAGAGGAGATTGGAACCCAGAACCCACGCACATGGCCAGCGTTGCGTACCCATAATATCAGTGCTGGAAAGGTTGAGAGAGGAGATCCCCTGGTTACCCTGACTAGCTGAATGACCCCCAACCCTCCCCCCAATAAATTAAATTAAAAAAATAAAGAGCAGGAAAGAAAGATCTGGAACTTGGACTTTCCTCATAGTCACAGGCCCAGCGGCTGCTCATGCAGGTTCCAGCTTGGGGACTGGGGTGGTGGCTTGACAGATAGGAGGAGTACTTATGGCATGAGCACTAGGACCTGAGTGTGACCCCAGCACTCAGGTAAAAAGCCAGGCATGAGATGGGGGGAGGGTAACTACTGGGAGAGGGTTATGATCTCAGCCCAGCCAGCATGTTCAGGCATTAAAATTGTCAATAAAAATTTGTTTTTGATAAGAAAAGAGAGCTTAAAGTCAAGGAGGAAGAAGAGAGAGGCTGGGCAGCAGCATTCAGCCTCTTTTCCTCCTCAGTCTCCTTCAGCTCCTGCCTTCCCGCCATGGGGGACTGCAGCCTGGAGCAGTAATCGGAAATCAACCCTTCCTCTCACATTGCGTCAGAGCAGCAAGAAGAAACGGATCCCATGTCCCTTGGGAAGCATTCCCCTGATGGGTAACCATCTACACTTAGTACTTAGCACTTACAGTGCCCAGTGGAATGAGTTTTGCTCTGAATCCCAAGATCTCTTCCTAACCCCATGAAAATACACACGACTGTCTTTTGGTCACCTAAACCTATAGAGCTGTTATAATCAAATGCAAACATAGGGTCTGGGGAGGTGCCTCAGTGGCAAAGGTGCTTGCCCTGTGAACCTGCCAACTCCAGTTCAGTCCCAAGTGCCCACAGAAAGCCAGGCACAAGGTGGTGTACCCATCTGTAATCCCAAGGGGCCCATGGCAATAGCAGAAGGAGTTAGGAGACTCCCAGAATTCATAGACTGTCCCTCGAAGTGACAAAAACAAGAGATATATGTCTCAAAGGAGACAGAGAGAGGCCAAACACCTAATGTGACTTCCACCTGCACACTATAAACACATGCACACATAAATAATATTGTAAGGCGTCAATCTGTTTTTTTATTTCGTTTGCCAAAAGATACTTCTATGACAATATGTGTGTTCAACAATATGATGGTGAAATGATATAATCATATCATGAGTACATTAATGCTTCAGTCAGTTACTTTCTTGTTACTGGGACAAAACACCCAAGCAGAAACAGCTTGTGGAAAAGGGTTTAATTGAGCTTATAGTTCCCACTGGAAGAGTTCATTAGAGTGGAGAAAACACGGCAGAGAGTGGGTGTCACATCAGCAAGGAGAAAGAGAGAGGGGGGCAAGGGAGAGAGAGAGGGAGAGAGAGAGAGAGAGAGAGAGAGAGAGAGAGAGAGAGAGAGAGAGAGAGAGAGAGAGGCGGGGGAGAGGGTCAGGGATATATAAGAAGGAACAGCAAGCAGGGCTGGGTTGAAGCCTCAAGTCCCTCCCCTAGGGACACACTTCGTCCTGAAGGTTCCAGGACCTCCCACACAGCAAGGCCAGCCTCATCCTCTGGCTTTCTATCAACCCGTGGCTCGTTTTCTTTATAACCTGCTGAATTCTCGAGTGCCAGGGGCCCCTTTGCACTTGGATTTTGTGGATTCGTTCATCCAACACATTGGCATGGATGGCTGTCACTTTGGGCAGAGATCTGACCCTTACTGTCTGGGTTCCTTCTCCACTGACCTGCAGTGTGACTTTAGTTTTCAACCTCAGTTTCTTCATGTACGAAATGGCTGGATAACAGTGTTTCTTCCCTCCCAGTGTGGTCATGAAGGTCATGTTCCCTTCAAGTGCTATCTCTCGCCCAGCCAGTCCCACAGGGGTCTTCAAGTCGAATACACCCCCATGAACCAGTCCTCAGCCCAGCATTTGCACCGGGAGGCCTGTTTCCCTCTACGATCTCAAAAACGATGCTCATCTCTTTAGAATGGTTTTAATTTTAAAAGAGTAATCCAACTAAATAGCTTCACATTTATTTTAAATGCAAGGATATGACAGAAATATACAAAAGTATCTACCACTTTCTCTGGTTTGTAGTTTTGTAGAACTTTTTTTCCTTTAAAAATTTGCGAATCTTCCAAGTTTGATATAATGAATACGCAGCCTGTTCCCACCAGAAAGAGAGAGTAGAAAATGTCTTAAGAAAAATTTGTAATAGGGGGAAAAACTTTTTTGTAGATAATATTTATTTTAAAACCACTCACTTTTTTAAAGAAGCACTTTGGAAATAAATTATGCAAGCACCATATTAATACACCCTGAGTCCTGCGGGTTTTCAGAGTTCACGGTGTCACAAAGATGTCAAAAACTTGTAATTTTCTAGAACTTATTAGTTCTATATATATCCTTATTTTGAAATATAGCAATCAAACATTGAGATAAGTTGTCAAGCACTTAAATTTTCTTACGTCACCTGGAGGTGGGATGGGAGGAAGGCCTGGTGGGTGCATGTGGTAGCCTGGCATCCCACCGCTGGGGTGATTCTGAGGATTTCTGCCCCAACCTTCTTTTGCTGCCTATGGGGGGACACTCAGGGGGCCAGTGTTCACCCCTGGGCTCATGTCCAGAGCACACTCAGGACAGTAGGCATGTGTGCTGTGGTAGTTTTGAGTCAATGTCCCCCAATAGAATTT
>PVHP010002701.1:0-86264 GCA_004024765.1 Zapus hudsonius
AACGCTCACCTGTCCCCAGCTTGTGCCCAAGCCCTATAGACCATGCTCCTGTTTCTGCCTTGGATTTCTCTTCCTCTGGCTGCTTCCACATTGAAGCTTTGGACCCTAGCCAGGCTTTAGCAACAAAGCTGGGCTTCAGTCCTCTCAGAGATGCTTGGATTTTCAGGCCCATAATGGTGATTTGCACTGCTTCACCCCTTCACACCTACCCCAGAGAGGTAGGAGTCTTGGGAAACTTTGCACAGACAAATCAGGGCTCTGGGGTTCAGGACAAGGGTACACACTCAAGGTATGGCTCTCAGTTTCAGAGCATGCTCCATGTGATCCTGCAGTTGGGGCATACTCCCCTACCCACAGCCCTCCCTGGCACAGATGGTAGGGGCTGGGGGTGATTAAACACTACCACCCAGGGCTGGACCCATGTAGCCAGGCAAGCAGTGGGGGGTGGAGACTGTCACAAACATTTATCTTGGTGGCACTGATGGAGGAGTCTCAGGAGGTACCTGTCAGATTTACAATTGAAGGCCAATTTACATCTCAGCAAACCCTCCTCTTAATTATTCCCAGAAGAAAAGGACATTCCAGGCAAGGTCTTTATGGGTTCAGTGTGAGGACTGCCCAGCCTCCCAGTGGCCAATATACCACTGGGCAGAGAATTTTGCAGGTAAAACACTGAGCCAAGTTTGCAGAACCAGCCTTGCAGGTGTGGAGCTCAGTGGAGAGAGCCACAGCCATACCGAATGGGAGATACCACCCACACAGCATGACTGCTCACACAGAGGGACCTGAGGGACCACATCCTCAGCTTCCCCAATCCAACCTATGCTCCTTAAAGTTGTAAATGAGACAAAAAACATCTTAGGAGAAGGACTTGAGAACATGTGCTTGGATCAGTTCACTGGAGGAGGGGAGCCCTCCCTGAGTGGGAGGTGGTAGGTGCCCATCCTCCAGGAAGAGGCACCCTCCTATGGCACCCTTTCCCTGTTAGACCCGAGAACAGCCCTTCCGCAGGTAATAGCTCAGCCCAGCTCTGCTGTGTGTGTGCAATGACTATGGCATTGGCTGTCTGCTCCATGAAGAGGGACCTGGTTGGGAGGCTTCTTCCCCTCCCCTGACCAAGGCCTAATCTGGGGAGGAGGAGACAGATGTCAATGGGAAGCATCTCATGGGAAGGGGGGTCTCTTTCTCCTTAACTGTCTCTGGCTGCACAAAATCCCGAGGAACTATTGAAGGTAAATTGCTTGGTTTTCAATTTTAAGCTACACTTATCCAAGCTCGATCAGTCTTTCCTGATGGTGCCAGAATATAATAAGTGCCCAATGTGGGATTGCCCTGGTACTGAATAACATGGCACATGGCATCCTCTCTTCATTACTGAAGACAGAGTGCTTGTGGCACCAGCTTACTGAAGCACTAAATCACCACTCACTTCCCTCTGGGTTAATCTCCTGCCTGGGGGCTGTGGCTAGGGGCAGTGCCCCAACATCAGTCTGAACTCATCCACTAGGGGTTGTGTGTGTGGAAGGGTGTCCTAGAGTTACCTAGCTGAAGAGGGACTGTTTTGTCCTGGGAAGTTCTGATTTCCCTGATCTGGGGCATAAGAGTCTAAGTCGTGGGGTCTGTCAGGCCTGGGTTCACACCCTATGAGCCCACCTCTCAGTGCACTGCAAAGTGAAGGCCCATGATTAGGCCACCTGGAGCCCTCCTGTCCACTGGGGGCCCTCATTTAGGGAAGCAGGCCAAAGGGTTCTAGCTGCAGAGCCCCCTCTGGATTCTCAGAAGGGCTGTGCCAGACGCCAGTGGTATAGAGCAGTGGGGCATGGGGTGGGTGCTACCAGACCACAGGGCTTGTGTAAGAACACAGTCAGCACCCCTATCCCCCCACCCCCATGAGAGGATAAGGGGCAAGGTCCTATAAATAAGGGCTGTTCTGTGGAGTCCCAACCCTGGTGGTCAGGGCAAAGTCTGTGGCCATTGGCAGACTGCCTAGTGCCCCTGCAGAATGGAGGCCTCTACAGTGTTTGAAGTGAATGAATGGTCATCAGAGGCAGATGCTGGTGGGGTGTCAAGGACATATTCCCCCAGCCTAGAAATCACCACTGGGAGGAGGTTGGGCTGGAGCCCAGGGCTTCACATTCCCCTCCTGGAACTCCACTGCTCACCTCTGAGCCAAGGGACTTCTCTGCTCCCCATGGGGCTTCCCAGGGAAGGGGGTGCCCAGCCCCCATCAGCCTGGGAGGTACAGATCCAGCAGACCCTGGGCAAGGTAGGAGTGAGGAATTAGAGAAGCAGAGTCTATGCAGAGTCTGGAGCTTCAACCTTTCCAAGGTGTTCATCTCTAAACCCTAATATGAAGATAAATGGAAGGCAAGGTGCGTCCTCCTCAGCCGTGTAAACACGGAGCGGTAGTGAGCAGGCAACATTAGGTCCAACACAGGAACTGTGAGGCATTACTCACCTCGATAAGTTTAATGCATAATTTAGAAACATCATCAGAATGGGGAAAAAAGGGAAGAAACTCCTAAATTACTCGGAAAGCTTTTTGGAGCCGAGATCGCTGGGGAGAGTCGAGGGTGTGCTGTAGACTCACTGCAGATGTGATGTGCACACCACACCTGCAGTAATTGGATTGAGACGGATCCCTGAGCAGAGCACCTAAGGAGGGGAGATGCACCCTTTCTGGAAGTGTGAGCTGGGCTCTGTGGGAGCCAGCCTGAGGGGGTGGGGTGGGGATGCAATATGTGACAAGCTCAGTCCTAGCAAGCCTTAAATTCTGTCTAGCAAATGCAGGGTATGCAAGGTGGAGGTCTGCCCCGTTGTGAGTAAAGGCCCTGAGGCAGAGAGCTTAGGAGGATAAGGGACCAATGGGTGGGGGTGCATTCCAGCTTCTCTGAGGTCTAACTTTGCTCCCTTCCTTGCCTTTATTCCATGGGCGAGTCCCACTCCAGGATTCATGACCTGGGTGCCCTGGTTTCTGGCTACTCCCCCTTTGTCCCTTACCATGTTCTTTTTTTTTTGTAATGTTTTTATTTTTGTTTATTTATTTGCAAGGAGGGAAGGAGAGAGAATGAGAATGGGTGCCTCAGTTCCTCTTACTTTTATAAATGAATTCTTAGACCCATGTACTACTTTGTGTATCTGGCTATATGGATGGGTACTAGGGAATTGAACCCAGGCCATCAGGTTTTGCAAGCAAGCACCTTTAACTGCTGAGCCGTCTCTCCAGCCCCTCTGCAGCCTATTTATTGTGTGCCCCACAGAGGCAAGATTTTATGTTCACATCCATCTTCTGGCTTCCCATACCCTTACAGCAAACCTCCAATCCCGCAAGGCCTGCATGCCAGGCCCATCTGCCTCTTTTCACTTCCTGTCCCCTTGGGCCTTCACCTCAGATGTGCTGCCCTCCTGACCCTTGCTCAGACGCCCTGATCACTTCCACCTCGGGCCTTTGCATATGCTGTTCAGTCTGCCCTGATCACTGTTCCCTGGCTGTCTTCACAGCCCACTTCCTCATGTCATTCAGGTGTCTAGTGGGCATTCCCCTCTGCAGAAAGACTCCATGGTGGATATTCTGTCTAAATTCCTCGTTACTCCTTTCCTGTTTCTGCTTTGTTACTGTTATAGCATTTGTCACGATCTGAAATCGTATTACGGGCCCACAATCCAATTTTAAAATCCATAAAGCTCTGAAACCCAAAAACTTGTTCATAACTCATTTGGTGGCAAAAACGTGACCTGAACGGATGTGAGGCTATTTATAGTTGAGGTTCATCCCTCTTCATGTGAATATTCATACATTTTGCTGCAGAAATATTAATGCGTTTGATTACGGGGTGCTGCCTCACACCCCGCTGGGGACGTTACATAATATATGGTCTCTGCACTGTATTAAGTTTCTGAAATGCAAAATTTGAATGCTTTAGCCAGATTTCTAGACCTTAGCACTCATGGCCTCAAGGGCCAGATGGATAGCTCTCTTGCAGGGGGTGTCCTTGTACTGTGAGCCATCCGCAGGACTTCTGGCTTCCACCCACGAGGCACCAGTGGTACCCGCTCCCCAGTTGTGTCTGCAGACATTGCCAAATGGCCCTGAGTTGAGGACCACACTGGCTTGGCCTCATCTGACACGGGGGTGGGTGCGTTTCGGATGAGGGACCCAGTGATTTCTATCCCTTATTTGGTCTCTTCCACAGTCTGTGGCTGACCTAGACCGGAGCTTCTGTCTGTGTGGTTTCCTGCAGCGTCCCCAGTACCTAGTGATGTCCATCTCAGATTTGATACTTGTTGATGACCTTGACTCTGTTCTTCAACTAAAATGGTATGTCAGTCTCCCTAAAGCTTCCTATCTGGCTTAATTCCTGCCCCTAGGTGTCCCTTCCCCACTCATGTCAGCACAGTTTTGTGAGGATCCTGCCCAGACAGCTCAGCGATCCTCATTTGCTGTCTGACATCTCCACCCCCTCACCCTCCTCTCCACCTCCCAGCACTCTGGCCTGCCTTCAGCAAGTCCCACCAGGTTGGTGTCACCTGGATTCCTCAGCGTCTCTCATCCCCTGCCAGCTGCTGCCCATGGTGGCAAATCCCTCTCCTTTGTGTTGGAAGCAGAGTGGAGCCCTGTTGGGTCCCTCACCACACAGTGCATTGCTGGGCTTGGGATCACAGGAGGCTTCCCCCTTATCTGATCCCATGGTCACATGACTAGCCCCAGGCCACCAAGCTCTAAACTGGGAACACTGATCTATGTCCTCCTCTTGGGCGATAGAGTTGATCTTCCATGAACCACTTTGGGCACAGCCTTTGGCAAGTGTGGAGACAAAGCCTCCAGGTGACCTTCAGAGAGTGGTGCCAGGTGGGCAAAGGAGAGAAGGAGGGTCAGGGGCTGGAGTGTTTAGCAATCTCTAGACCAGTGACAGTTCAGGCTCTACTTGCTTACTTCTAGTGACAGGGGGCTCACTCTCTCCTGGGCAGCCTACTCTAGCAAAGAACCTTCCTTTCATGGAACCCCACCCCAGGAAACCAGCCTGCAATCCAGAGCTCAGGGCACCAGTCTGCACCCCAGAGCCTGTGCTGTTTCCCACATTCTCAGGGTCCCTGGTTTCTTACCCACAGAGCAAGGCCATAATCCTCAGATTCCCACAGGACACTCTCGGTTTTGGTCTCTGCACCTAATCCCCTCTCCAGTGGTGCTCCCCTTTTCCCTGGACCTTCTGCTTGGTGCCTGTCCCTCCTACACGTTCCTGAATTATGTGGACTCAGGTTTCCTTTCCCCAGGTGGACAACTACAAAAGAGTGAAAACTTCCTGCTGAAGATAGGCACAGGCGCTCCCTGCCAAGGACCAGCTAGTCCTTGTTCGCCTCCCATCCTTTGATTTGACTGCTACTGGAAAGGCTGCTGAGGGGTGTCTCCAGGCCACTCAGCCACTGGGAGGAACAAGCAGGTGACCCTGGGCAAGGAGAGGGTGTTCTGGGACATGGCCATAGAGTCTACAGTGGATGCTACTGTTGTCCCCAAGTTCCTTCTTCTCCAGTGCCACCTGGATGGCTATGAAATTTCCCAGCTCCCTTTGCAGCTCGACATAGTCATAGTACTGAACTCTGGCCAACGGGATGTAAGTGAAAACGATGTGTCCAAATTCTCAGATGTGATTTTAAGTGTGCTTCTCTCTTTTCTGGTGGCTGGGATATGGGCATGCTGACTGGCATTGGAGTGGCCATACTGGACCACAAGAGACTGAAGTAGATGGTTAGAGCAGGAAGTCTGAGAGCGCCTGGGTCTCTTAATTGTGGAGACACCTTACTGAGCCTTCACCACTTCTGTTGCAGAGAAAGAAATCGACCTTTAACCTTGGAGCCTCTGTCTGTTTATTTATTTATTTTGCTATTGGCAATTGAACCCAATTCACGAAAATGCAAAGCTTGCTGGGAACAATTACAGAAAGCTCACTGATGTCCACATGCAAGCGTACAGGGCAGGGGTGAGTGAAGGTCAGGCAGTGAGGCCCAGGGCAGGAGGGGTAGAGGAAGCCTGTCAAATAGAGGGCTGCTTTGCTGGAGGGACAGGGAGAAGGAATATGCAGGCGATGACCTTTCCTCCTGGAAGTTCCTTGCACTGGCCAGTAACAAGTACCTCCAGAAAGTGACCAACAAGCTGGTGTGTCACCTGCTACTCCTACAGTCATCACATCCCAGCCACAGCTTCGTGCAGCCCTCCAATCACACTGGAGAAACAGGGGAAGGGCTCCTGCCCTTCTGTGACAGATGAGGAAACTGAGGCATGTCTCATGGTGGGCAGGGAAGGGTCCAAGCCCCAGGACAGAGCTAGAAGCTGGACCTGAGCTGCAAGAACCCAGGGGCAGATCTCTGGCACCCAGGACCCCATGGAGAGGATGCTACAGGATGTCACTGCTGGGGCCCCGAGGCCCGACCCACCAGGTATCCAGTGTCCCTCCAGCCTGAGGTCCATTTATATCTGCCCCATCTCACAAAACGTGCCCATGGACCTGCAGAATCGAGCAGGTGGTTCTGCCTGCAGTCAGGCCAGTCTCACCTCCTGATTTCTGGTGCCCAGCCCGGTCATTGTTTCTGTACTTTGCTCCAAATTAAAACCCATTGCTGCCCCTTCCTAGGTAAAAAGAGTTAATTTTCAATTCGAGTGTGTGGGAGGGTGTCCCCGGGGAACAGAGTAATGAAGCTGCTAGTGCTAGCTGCAAAACAAATAGATAAATCAATGTTTCAATTTTCTCCATGTGTGAGAACGGCCACCGTTGCTTAGCAATTGGAAGAACATTACTGTGGGCCCTTCTGAGGCCGTAGTAAAGGTAGAGAAGTTGCTGGGGTCTGGAACCACCCTGGAATGACACCTGGACAGCACCCTGAGGGCGGTAGCTCCTGGAGCCTGGGAAGGAGGCTGGAGGCTACCCTGGACTCCACCCTCTGGCCTCCCAGTTCCCTGGGTAGGGACCCTGGGTAGCCCATAGTTCCATGAACACCAACCATGGGGTGAGGCTTGCTCTACCCTCCCAGGTGAAGCCACTTGGACCCTCGAGTCTGCCAGAGTACCCTGGAGAGAGAGGATGTCAGCTGTCCATGGACACAGACCAGTTAGGTCCAGCTAGCTACTTCGCCTGCAGTCTTATATCCAGACAGACATGTGGTAAATGGTCATGTTCAGGCCACACTTTTCTGCCTCTGTGCACTCCATGGCTCCCCAGCACTCCAGCTCTGAGTCACAGCAATTATGACTATTGGTACTTTACTAAGCAGTGTGTCTTTTTTTTTTAAATAGGAAGCTCTTTTTATTTTTTATTTTATTTATTCATTTTTCAAGCAGAGAGATACAGAGAGAGAAAGAGAGAGAAAGAGAGAGAGAGAGAGAGAGAGAGAGAGAGAGAGAGAGAGAGAGAGAGCATCAGGGCCACCACCTTGTGGGTCTGGCTTATGTGGGTCCTGGGGAATTGAACCCCGGGGCCTTAGGCACTGGAGGCAAGTGCCTTAACCGCTGAGCCATCGCTCCGGCCCTAAGCAGTGTGTCTTGCTTCACTCTCTCAGCAGCCTCTGGGGAAGGAACCCACAATCATACCCACATGCCTTTCCCATGGCCACATGGTTAAGACACTGTGTCTCTGAGCCCCTCTGTAGGTAGGGTTTGTGATGGGCACATGGTTGGGGGAGGTCATGCCTAGGGAAGGGATATCCAGACCTTTCAAAGCTAAGGAGCCCAATTCCAAGGTCACATCTGGAATTTCTCCATGTGTGAGAACAACAAGCAGTCTAACCCAGAAAGACAAAGCACCTGCAAAGGTCTTCAAGGTACTTGGGACAGGCTAGCCATCAGCACTGGTGCCCAGAGACCTCGAGCCCAGGGGCCAAGGCAGCCTCATGGTGAATGAATGGGATTCCAGTCCCTGGGGCAGGAGAACCATGAGAAGCTCCCAGCCCTCATGAGCCCAGAGTAAGTGATTATGCTGAAGGTATTTTGAAGGTCGTTGGGCCAATCAAGAGGAGAAAGCAAGGCCAAGAGGCCCAAATCCCTCAGCCTGGCACCTTTGGCATCCCATATGGTCTGGGAACCCTATCTTCTCTCCATTTTCTTTAAGGTCCCCCTGAACCCCTCTTCCTCCTACCTGTGATTACACTATCTCCTTCCATGTCCCCATGCCCCCTAAGATTTTACAAAGTCCAGTAGGAGTCATGTGAATCCCCAAGGCTCCTCTGTCCATACCAGCCACCTGTTTAATCCATGTAGAGGATCTGTCACTTGCTGACCTGTCCACCAGATGGAAATCCCTATGGTGTCTGACTGTGTGATCTTGTAATGGCTCCCCATGCCTGCAGCAGCACCTGCCCTACCAGCCCCTTAGATGGCTCCCTGCCTCCCTCCAGGCCTATTGCACCTGATTCTCGACCCCCCCCCAAGCTCCCAAGTTCTGTACATCTACAGTTCTCTCTTCTGGAATCCTCCTCCCTCTTCTCCGCTGCCCCTCCCCCAGAAACTCCCAAGGTATAGCTCAGATGTCGGCCTATAGGAAGGAGGCCTTCTTCCTCTTTTGGTCTGGACAGATAGATCTCAGCCAGAAACCTCCCCCCACTGCCTCAGTTCCACCTGTCTGCTCCTTTCTCTGGGATCCCAGCTCCTAGCCTGGGCCTGGATCAGTGCAGAGATGGAAGTTAACCATAAGCTGCTGGGACAGGGGCTGGGCATGGCTCAGCAGGCCCAAAGCAGACAGTGCCCTCTCTCATGGCAGAGCCACCTGGTGCCATAACCCAGCCCTCAAAAATTAAGCCAGTGATAAAAGATGCTATGTTTCCCCAAGCTTTTTAGTGCCCTAAAACTTCCAAAAGTGGACTTTGCAGTGAAATCAGGGGGAAGGAGACCATGGCCTTGCTTCCTCCAGGGGCCAAAGCCTTGAGAACTTCCTGGGCATGATGACCTCATTTTCCTGATGACAAGGCAGGTAGTAACAGCTCTTTCTTCTGGGGCTGCCATGAGGTCCCTGATACCTTGGCACCTTGCCTGGCCCTTCCCCTTATAGCATGATCTGCATTCTTTCCAGAGACCTTCTCTGGGCTACTGAGACATAACCAGTATTGTCAGCCCCACCACTGGTCTGAGTGTCAAAAGCTTGGGCCAGCTTCCCTGTCCCCACATGATGAAAAAAAGGACTGAGGGGCAACTCAGGTGTCACACAACATGGCAAGTCCCTCTCGGTGCTTGCTCCAGCCACTGCCCCCACAAACCTGCAGTGCCCAGATCTCTAGATGAGTTTTTAAAGCTAATCTTTGTGTGTGTGTGTGTGTGTGTGTTTACACATGCATGTGTGTAAGTATGGGCACACAAGTGCCATCATGGTACACACGTGGAGGTCATACAACCTTAAGTGCTGGTCCTAGCCTTCTACCTTGTTTGCTTGCTTGGCTCACTGGCCTGTAAGCTTCTGGGGATTCTCCTGTCTCTGCCTCCCATCTTTCCATAGGTGTGCTGGGATTAAAGATGCCTGTTATCTTGCCTAGCTATTTACATGGGTGCTGGGGACCCAAGGTCAGGTCCTCATGCTTGTATGGCAAGTGTTTACTCACTGAGCCATCGCTTCAGCCCTCTACTGACCCTTTGATGCTTAGGACAACTTGAGGGCCAAGGAACCTTCTTGACACAGGTCACTGTGAGAGCTTTGGCTTGGGGCAGTGGCCACAGGGCTCAGCTCTTATTGCTCTGTGTCTTTTCTTTGTGAAACAGGGCACAAAGCTCTTTCCAATGGCTTAGGAAAGGCCACACCTCTATCCCATGGCCAATAAGACCCAGAGCAGGAGGAGAGTTGGGTTTGACCAGCTGGATTTCTTCAATGAACTTCTCTGAACTGCCTCAAGAAAGTTGTCTACAGGTGTGTGTAGGAAAAGAAGAGAAAAGGGAAGGAAAGGAAAAAGGGAAGCAAAGGGAGAAGGGAACAGAAGAATGAAGAGAAGAATGGGAAGGAAAGGGAGAGTAATAACATATCACAAGCATGCTTCATATTCCCTTGCCTATACCAGTGCCAGACATTACTAATCAATCCCAGTACTCTTTCCCTAAGAGCCAGAACTCAAATGCTCCTGGGCCAATGCTATGAAAGTGATGAAGCCTACATGCCATGGATCTTCAGTGGGGTTGGGGAGAAGGAAAGGGAGGGAAGGAAAGAAAACTTAAATTCTCAAGTCCTAGAAACATGGGCTTGCAGTCTCACAATTCAAGTGAGTCTGGGAACATACATATTGTCTTGCTTCCTGGTGATTCATGGGGTTCTGGGGGACTGTGAAAAGGCCCAGGAAACCCTGTAAGCTTTGGTTTCATCAGTGAGTTGCAAACACACATGTCTATGGAGCCCAGCTTCTGTTGAGACAGCAAAGAACAGTGACTTGAAATACAGCTTTGGAACAATGTCTAGACCATAGGCTGGTGACCATAACCCACAGGCTAAACCAGGTTTCCATCTGTTTTTTTTATTATTTTTTTATTTTTATTTTTTCCATCTGTTTTTATAAGTAGGTTTTTTTTTTTAACTGAGGGATTGTCTATGGAAGCTTTCTGACTACAAAGACGAAGTTGAGTAGTTGTGGTAGAGACCACAAAGCAGAAAATACTATCTGTCCCTTTAAGGATAATTTGGTAAATTTGGGCTTTAGACCTAAGGCCTTAGGGAAAGAATTTTAAAGAGATGCAGGCTTGTGAGTGGTGGAATGTCAGCCCATTTTTACACCACAGGAGCATTTGCAGAGAGGCAGGACATCTGATGAAAAAAAAAATATATATCTCATGTCTAAAGTCCACACAAATTCCAGGAACCTGGGTGTCTTCGGGAGGCCTGTACTTGGACCAAGTACAATCCTTGTCTTGCTACAGCCAGCCAGTAGGGTGCGCCATGGTCTGTGTCTGAGAGCCCGGATGGGATTGCTTCCTGGCAAGGCAGGCTTGGTGAGGGGTAAGGGTAGACCAGGCTTCTGAGGTTGCAAATACTAAAGTAAATACACATGGCGGGGGGGACTTTTGGGCCAGTCCACATGCCTGGCTCCATGCCAGGGTACTTCTGGAGTCTCTTGGTTCTGGACAGGCAGAAGGGAGGGGGTTGTGAAAGCCACCCTCCAGAAGCCTCTCATCTTACAATCACGAATGTCAAGGCTGGGAGAGGCTGCCACAGGCCTCACGGATTCTCCACATGCTGGCCACTGTCTGAGGTGCTGGGCTCAGTCAGCCCTCTACCTTCAGCTCCCTGTGCTACTTCCAGAGCATTCACACAGAGCGACTCAGCAAGAGGCCATATTGGCAGACAGCACTTGCTCTTCCTCTCACCTCCACTCAGGTGGGTCCCACGCACCTCTGCCAATGTGTGAAATGTGACTGCCACCACATCCTTCCTGCTCCTTTGCAAGAATCCTCTCGGGCTGTCCAGCCTAGCTGCAGGATGCTTTCAGGCCTCCCCCTGCAGGCCTCCCTCTGAGAAACCAGACATGTGATTTCTGTCTGGAGGATGGGAAGTCCAGGACCATGGTGTTGTCGGGTTGGTGTCTGGTTCATAGATGGCTGTGTCTCCTCATGGTGGGAGGTGGAAGGGGTCCCTTGGGTATTTTCAAAGGGGTACCAGTTCCAACTCTAGAGAATCATCTTCATGACATAAACTGTCCCCAAAGGTCTCACCTCCTCATACCATCATCTCTGTGAGTTAGGATTCTAACACATTGGTTTTGGAAGGACACAAAAATTATTTTAGTCCATGACCCCCAAACACCCCAAGGCTAAGCCTCTCTGTACCAGGGCCATCTCTCTGCCTCATTACCTTGAGCATCCACTCTTTGAATGATACAGAGAGACAGGAGCTTAAAGGACTCATAGTAGCCAGAGCCTGAACATGACAGATCAGTTACATGTAAGCTGGCTGTGGTGGCTCAAACTTTTAATCCCAGCATTGGGGAGGATGAGGTAAGAGGATCACTGTGAGTTCAAGGCCAGCCTAGGCTGAAAGTAGGTTTCAAGTCAGCCTGGGATAAAAGAAGACCCTGCCTCAACAAAACACACAAAAAGTTCCAAGTATGCCTATACCAATGCCTGACATTTCCAACTGATCACAGTACTCTTTCCCTCTGAGCCAGAACCTATACTCCCTCTTGACCAATGGTATTAAAAGTTCGAATCTACATTGCCATGAGGTGGAAACTAAGGCCTTGGGAGAGGAGATGCCTGGCCTAGGGTCTTGTAGGCAGAGCTGAGCTTAGATCTTCTGTTTTCCACCTCCTGGCTCAGGGCTACAACACAATAACATGTGCCCACTGTGGGCTCATGTCCTATAAGTGAGGCCCTGCATTGGCCAATCAAGGGGACATAGCTTTGTAAGGAGCCTGTGGCTCCACCTCCCTTCCTGTCCTGGATTTTGATGCACTAAAAGTGGGGGACGTTTGTCTAGAGAGGAGAGGTGGGATAGTGATGGTGGAGGAATGGAGGGTGGGGAAAGCCTGAGCTCCTGAGTCAGACCTCTGTGGACTTGACTCCAGCTCACAGCAATATGGAACTTAGCAAAGAGTCACCCTAGAAGTAGGTGTCAGTTGAGCCCTGAGCATTGTCCAGGGACAAAGCCCAGTACTCAACACCAGTGATATGTGTACCTCACATGTCCTGAGGCAGCTGTGGCGGTTCATTTCCTAGCTGAGACAAAGAGGCAGAGGCATAGATCTCGCTGGGGCCAAGCAGAGAGGTCGTGGTGCAGTTACCAGCACTAAGACATGGCTGCAGTTGGGGTCAACACCATTAGTGGTCTGCACTTAGGTTTTTCTGGAGGCCCTGGGCAGGGATGGGGTGAGGCCCAGCCTCTGAGAAGCCCCTAGTCTGGTGGATCTGGGGTCTGCAAGAGAACACTGACTACTGGACAGCAGGCTGACAGCAACTGGGAGTCTGCGACTCTTGTCCTGTCTCAGCCACCTGCCCTCCCAGCCTTTCTCCTCCTGACTACTGAAACCCAATGACCTTCCTTCCCCCAAGGTAGAGAGGGCTGAGGGTGGGTGGGAGGCTTGGAGGGGGACAGAGCTGAAGGAGCAGAATAAACAGACCTCCTTTTCTGGAAAATGACCCCGCTGATCCTGGAGTTAAAAATAGTGGTGTATTGATCTCGGGCTGTGCCCAGCGCCAGTTACCTGAGCCTTACTGGCTAAAGGACCCGCCTGAGTCAGCCACTCAGGTAATTTATTTTTCCACTCAGCTGGCCAGGGACTGTCTCCCTCCTATTCTGGACTGAGCCACATGCCCCCCAGTGACACAGTTCACTCAGCGAGTGTCTTCACCCCAGTGGTAGGTGGGAGCAGCTGCTCTTCCCTCCTGGTTCCCAAGGAAACAGCTGCTGGGAAGGCTAGCTTCTCAGATTTACAGGCCCAACTCGTCACCCTCAGCCAGAAGCTCTGAGCTCAGAACGTGTCATGACTTGCTGTTACTGCTGCTGCCCCTGGGTAGACACCTGCAGGGGACATGGACCTCCTCTCACCTCAGTGGTGGTCAGCTCCAGCTCCTGACCTGGGCAGAGGCTTCTGGGCTTTCTAGGGGAACCCAGACCATGGGTGTGTGGATATGGCAGGTGTCCCAGGGAAGACACTGAACCTACATGGATGCCCATTGGGCAGTAAACTCCTCCTCTGCAAATGCATTCCTTTCCTTCCCTTTCCCTAGGTGTCGTGCAACAGGGACATGAGGACTGTGTCCTAGAATAGAATCAGGTACTCTCAGAACGGATGTCTACCTGGGTCCCCAGAGTGAGATGCTTACTGGAAACAAGGCCCCAGTGGTAGTTGTCATGTCATTTCAGGGTGGTCCAGGACACATGGAGGATGTCCTCACAGGGAGAGGTACAGACACAGGGATGGCCCTGTGAAAACACACCGATGCAGGAGGGACACAGCTTTGAGCCAAGAGATGTCAAAGAACACCAGGAACCAACTGAGCCAGAGAGGAGCCCCAGCCAGCCTCTCCCTCAGAGCCAGGGGATGGCACTGACCTGGGCACACCTTGATTTTGACTGACAGATCTGAGAGCTGTGAGGCAATAAATATCACCCAAGTCTATGGTCATCTGTGAGGGCAGCCAGGGATCAGAGCCCCTATCTTAGAAATGCCACAAAGGTTATAATAGGATGGCAGGGAAGTGGCTGAGTCCTGGAGCCAAAATAATCCCTCAGGCTTAGTTAGGGTATGAACATCAAAACCTCCAGGCAGGGCTGAAGAGATGGCTTAGCGGTTAATGCGTTTGCCTGCAACAGAGAAGGACCTGAGTTCGATTCTCCAGTGACCATATAAAGCCCATTCTCTCTCTCTCTCTCTCTCTCTCTCTCTCTGTGCCTCATTCTCTCTCTCAAATAAATAAATATTAAAAAAAAAACCCTCCACCAGTTCAATTTCCAAGGCCTCTGTTTCCTGACCCTAAAGTGAGAATTGTCACCCAACCTTGCAAGAGACCTGGGAGACATTTGTGAATGCCACCATGTGCCCAGCTGCAAGAACATGGCAGTGGGGGAAGGGAGGGAACCCAAAGGCTAAAGGGGTGTCTTTCAGTTGCTTTACTTCTTTCTTATGATGCCTGCCAGGTCCTGTGAGCCTCACACTTGGGCTTGCCTGGTGTAGGGGTCTGAGGCCTGACCAGGGGCAGACTCCTCAGGGCCATGCCTACAAGTATGAATTATGAGGAGGATAATGCTTTCTAGGGAAGGAGCCCACCTGCAGAGAGTCCAAGCACAGGCTGCTTCTCATCACGTGGTCACCAGCCACGCCCCATCTGGCCTTTTCTTTTGCTTTTCTATTTTTCTTCTGTCTTTAGCTGCCTTCTTTCCTGATATGGTCTGAATGTCTGTGTCCTTCCCAAAATTTGGAGGTTAAATATCTAATTGTATGGTGACACCATTAGGAAGGGGCCTCTGAGGTGTGATGAGGTTATGGGGCCACAGCCTTGCCAAATGCGGCTAGTGTCCTTAGAAAAGAGGCCCAAGTGACTCTCATACCTTCCACCATGGGAGGCCACAGAGAACAGGATAGTCTATGAACCAGTAAGCCAACTCTCACCAGACACCGACCTACTGGCTACTTTATCGTGGACTTCCATCCGCCAGAACTGTGGGCAGTACAAATGGTCTTTCATTACAGCAGAGCAAGAGGTCTAAGACACTTCCTGTCCCGCAATACCAAAGGGGCAGAAATGAATGATGAGGAGCACCTACCAGCCTGGCTCTGGGAGAGACCTTTCATGCCTTGCAGACAGAGCCCACTTGATCCTCACAACACACACAGAATGACTGTCCCTGTTTCACAGTTAAGGAAGTGGCTAAAGAGGGCTAAGAGGTAATTGTGACTCCTAACATCACCCAGCCAGCTCACAGGGAGCCTGGGGTTGGATTTCCATCTGAGGTCGGGCTCTTCTCATCACGGCAATGTTGATCTCCCTAGTGGGAAGTGTAGAGAACAGAGATGAAGCCTCAAACCTGTCTGAGGATGGGGAGTTTTGGGCTGAGTGATTACTGGCCTAGTAGGTAGTCAATAGGACCTTGGCCTTGGAGAAGAAGGACATGAAGAGTCATAGAACAAACTGGAATAACCAATCAGCAAGGTGTAGGGTGCCTTCTACTTTCAGGACAAAGTTTATGGCACAAAAGCAATTTCCTTAATTAAAAATCTATACAAAAATAGCTTCCCAGGTCATGGCTGAGGCCACAGGCAGCTTACCTCCCACCCTGTTGATGACTGATGATATCTTGAGCTAGCCTTTGGTATAGACTGGCAAGGCTTTGGCCCTGGCCTCCCTCTCCTGGGTCTCCTATCTCTTCTATTCCTGTTTCTAAGCACTGAATTCTCTAACCTTCTACAAAAGGCCTCAAATTCATACTACAGTATGAAGGACCCACTGCAGACTGGGGGTCCTCCAGGAGGTTTATATTTTATCAGGGATCAAATACAGTAGAGAAAGGAATTTCACCTGGACAGACTTTAGGATCGGGGCAGAAGAGAAAGGCTGAGTGAATGGATCTTCACCAGTAGGGTGCTTTGGATTACACAATAACCTAGAGGGGAGTCTGATCTCCTGCCCAAGGTTATAGCAGGATTAAGAAAGATAACCTTGAGGCCTGATAGGAGTTGTACTACCCCATATCAGAGGACAAGTCATTTCAATATACTGTTATTAGGAAGGCAGGTACATAGACAAAGGGCCTTAGAACCATTTCCACTAAAAGCTCAAAAGAAAGCAGGGTGACTGGCTGAGCAGTACTCACTTCCTGAGTGTGACCTGACTGAGAGGATCTGTCATGGCTGCTGGGGGGGGGGCTGCAGGTACCTGTTAGTGTGGTGGTGATGATGGTGGTGATAGTGATGATTGTGGTGGAGGTGATGGTGACAGTGATGGTAGGTGGGGGTGGTGATGGCAACAATGATGATGAAAAACATTTATTGATAACCTTTTACCCACCAGACATTATTCTAAGAACTTGGCATTCATTGGCCTACATTGCCTTTGCAACACGCCATTAGGTGGGTGAAAGAATTGTTCCCATTTAACTGAAGGAAACAGACAATGAGAAGTTTGGGGCTATACCTGAGTCTACATCCATGATGCTGGCAGAACTTGGTGGTGATTCTATAGAGTTTGGGGCAGAGTCCTTTCTGTTCTTTCAGTGGGTGGTGCCAGCCCAGGAAAAAGTGCATGGCACAGACATGGGGCCCATTAACTGCCTGCATCTCAGAACCATCCCAGCAGGATTTAAGTTTTCTTGATCCCCAACTGATGGCAGTTTGGGTACTGGAGCCTTGTTGGAGCTGTGTTGTTCGGGGTGGACCAAAGGAGGTTCTAGCCAGCTTCCTCTTGCCAGTGTTTGGCACCCTCTCCTGTTGCTGTTGTCCACCTGATGTTGGCCAGGAGGTGATGTTTACCCCTCTGGTCATGCCATCATTTTCCCTGCCATCATGGAGCTTCCCCTCGAGTCTATAAGCCAGAATAAACCTTTCCTCCACAAGCAGCTTTGGCTGGATTCTTTGTGCAGCAAGGAGGTCAACTACACAGTCACACTCCATGAAGCAGAGCCTCGTCTGGGAGCTCCTGGGTTGCCTGCCATGAAGATGTAATGGCACACCAAGTGGTAAGAGTCTAAGATGGCCTCCTAGTCATACCCTCTGCACAAGCTGCTCCTGCCCATCCTTGTCCTCCAGTTCATGGAATGCGTGGGCTTTCCTGCCCTTAGGGTCTCCCCTGATGCTCCCACTCACCCACAGCTTCTCAGAGGTGGCTTTTCAGGGCCGTATTACTGGAAGTGGACCCCTACCCTTGTGGGAGTCTCCACACTTAGTCACCCAGTTTGTATGATGTAATGGCTCTTTTCTCAGTGCTTCCTCTGTCCTAGACCCTAGCCAAGCCTGGAACATGAAAGGACCCACATGGAACCCCTGTTTTCACAGATCCGCTTGTTTTCCATCTTTCCTACCAGCAAGTCAGGCCCAAGAAGACTGGTCCATTTTCACACCCACATGGCCCAGGAGGCTCTCAGAAGCTGGTGTGGCAAACAATGGAGCAGAGGAAGTGCTCTCTGAGAGGGGTTCATCCCTCTGCCCTTGCCCCAGGCCTCAGCAGTCCCCCTTCCCAGTCAGTACAGAGTTTACAGGACACAGGAAGGCACATCTGGTCACCTCTCCCTCCTGGTCTAGGGACCAGGACTCGTCTTTGGCTGTCCCAGACCCAGCTAGCTGAGGTCTGTGGTCGCAGCAATCCTGAGCTGTACTGGAAGCCTTCGGTTGTCTGTTCCCTCTTGTTACACAACAACCGTGGAAGGGGGAGGGCGAGGCAGGGATGAGGCTGGGGTCTCTTTGGTATTCTGTGCAAGGTCCAGAACTCAGTGGGTGCTTGATGAATGTTTATTATGGGTAATAAAGCCAACCTTATTTACACTAGTGTCTCCAAAGACCACTTTACAAACTTAAAAATAACCTTAATCATCTCTTTCAACATCCTCCACAGACAGAATCAACTCCACAGTTTAGAAGCAGAGACAATGGCCTAGAGATGGACATTGAGTACTTTGGGGTCCCAGCTCAGCTCACCTCAGAACCCACATCTTTAAAATATAGGGCACACAGGACACAGGCTGACCACTTCTTTTCCTTCTGAAGTGACTTAAAGGCACTGTGGACTGTGTCTCCCACCACAGTCCAAAAATTAAAGCTCAGACTGACAACATGACACAAAGAAACAGTCCCAAGCTGGGGAGATGGATGGGTCAGCAGATAAAATGCTTTCTATGCAAGCATAAAGACCCGAGTTTGGATCCACAGAATTAAGTAAAGTGCAGGGCATCAGAGTGTACCTGGAACCCCAGTGCTGGGGAGGCAGAAACAGGGAGGGAATCCCTGGATCTCGCTGGCTAGTTAGTATAGCCAGATTGGCGAGCTCCAGGTTCAGCGAGAGACCTTGTCTCAAAGAATAAAATTGGACAGTGATTGAGGAAGACTACTAATGTCTACCTCTGGCCTTTGTGCATGGCCACACATGTGTACAAGCACCCCTCCCCCCACGTGATTGCACATACATGTTGCACATGCACAGACACACAGAAATTAGAAGACAGCCTTCTAAAATTCCAAGGCTCTTTATCCAGGGAGTTTCAGTGTACAGCAGAGGTCCCAGGTCCCAAAAGCCTCTTGCCCCCACACACATTGGATCAGGACTTGGCTTTCCTGGGGACTCAGACCAAAGAATGTCTCAGGGAGATGCCAGGTTCCAGGCTCTGCCAGCTTTTCCTTGGTGTGCTGGCCAGCCTGCCTTGCCTATAATGGTGATCATATCCAGCAGAGTGGATCCCACATGTGAAGGCCTGGTTTCCAACATGGATCCTAGCTGGCCTTCTACTCCTGGCCTCCTCACTCTTTGCCAGGTAGTATGCAAGCCTGACTATCTCTATGGCCAGTGTTGTAGTCAGCCACAGGCCACTGGGATGAATCTTCAAACCAGGCACAATTTGGGGGAGGAAAGTATTTATTGAAACTACAGATTGAGGGGAAATTCCATAACAGCGAAAGAGGCTGGCCCTCTTTCACAGGTATGAGCAGAGAGAAAAACCCATTGCCAACACCATACACACAAAACAGGGAACAGGCAGGAGGGGCAAGGAGAGAATTTCTTCCCCTTTATATAGCCTTAGGGTGGGGTCTTACAACCCTTCCCAGACTTAATGGCTTCCTGAGTCTCTGGAATTTCCTTCCTGCACTGCCCACACAGGAAAGGATGTTTACTTCTAGCTTCTTTGAGCTTCTTTACATCCTGCCTCTTGCTGAGAGGCTGCCTTCCTGTAAACATCCTCAGAGACCTACCCAAGATCATTAAAAAGATCAAGTTGACAACAAAACCATCACAGCCAGAAAGCCAGTCTGCTGCCCTTGGCAGCCCTGCCTCCAGCAGAGGCCCAATGCCTAGGGAACTATTGGCCCTGTCCCCACTGACCTACCTTTTTTACTCACCCCTTATGCTAGGTGCGCCTCTGTTGGTGGCTCTTTACCATTCTGAACAGAATGTGGAGGGATAGTAGGAGACCTTGCCTTCTGCTCTAAGGAGCTTTTGGCAAATGAGAGGTGTGTGGGATGGAGACGTATCACACTTTCTGGTTGTCTCCTGTCTCCACTCCTTTCTCTTATCCCATTTGCTTCTTCTCCATCCCTCTTTCTCCATTCTCTCTCCCTCTTTCTCTATGTTTTTCCAGTTTTTCGCATGTCTCTTCACTGCTACTGCCTCTCTGAATTCTCCTTGTACCCATTCCTTCCCATCACCTTTGTCTTCCCCATCCTCATCGGTCTTTGCTTTTCCTCTGCCCCACAGCCTTCTGGGATTCCTGTTCTTCCCTTCTCTAAGCCCTACAGTCACATGCTCATCCATGTGTGTACACATTCATGCAGAACGCAGATGCACACACATATGCCTAGATTCTGACTCTTGGTGTGGCAGGCCATCTCCAGACACAGAGTGTAGGATGCAGCAGGGAGTCGGCTTTATTCTTTGGTGCTGGAGATGGAACCCAGGGCCTTGCACATGCTAAGCACATGCTCGACTACTAAGCTGTACCCCAAACTGTGGCAGCAGGGGGTTTAGAGAACTCCGAATAAATAAGCTCCCAAGCACTTGCCAGGCGAAGACACAGCCCACTCTAATTAATTTCCAGAGCTCACTGTAAACTACAGCATGCACAATGCCCAGGCAGCCCCCTCCTGCAACCCCGTTCAAATCACATCTGCAGCTGTAATCCCCCAGCGTGCCACCTCCGGGAAGAGCAAGATTAGAGCTGAGGTAGCTGCTCCAGCCTGGAGAGTCTGCTTTGGAGGTTGGCCCAGCAGCTGGCTTCCTTCCATTCCTACAGGAAACAGAGGAGGGCTGGGGACACTGAAGCAAATAGGGAGTGCCCCAGGAATGGTAACAGGGCCAGGATGAGAATGGCTCTATCATGGCCCATCAGACAGAATGACATTTCTGAAGCCCAGGGTTTAACTTCCACTTCATTCACCTCATTTGAATTCTAAAATCAGGGAAGGGGGACAAAAGAAGGTAATGAAAGGGATTATGATGATATTGTAGTATGTTCATGTATGAAAATTCTCAAGAAAAAAGTTTTGAAGAGGAGGTTCTGGGGAGATAGTTCAGCAGTTAAAGGAACTTGCTTGCAAAGCCTCCCAGCACCCACTTAAAGCTGGATTCAAAGTGGCACATGCATCTGTGATCCCAATGCACCTACAACAATGGAGGTAGTGCCAGGAGGATCCAAAGCTTGCAGGCCAGCTAACCTGACAGTTTTGCAGTCTGGCAGTTCATTGACAGTAGCAAGAGACTATCTCAAAGAAGATGAAGCACCCACACCTTGGCACACCACACCCACACCCCCCACACCCACACAAGCACATGCACGCACACACACAAACACACACACATTTTTACAAAATGAAAGGGACCTTGGAGATCAGTGGATCAGTAATGCAATCCAGCACCTGGTCTAGAGCTTCAGCGGCAGGTGTCACATTGCCCCTGGCCCCTGGCAGGACTGACCAGGGGCAGCAAGCCCCAGCTTTGCTTTAGTCCTTTTTAGATATGGATATGGGCAGCAGGTACTATTTGGGCCTCAGGGGAAATGGAGGCACAGTGAGACACCCACTGAGTCTTGATGACCCCCTGTGTTCATTATGCTGTGGAACTTGGTCCTGATACTGCCCACACCAGCCCCCTCAAGAGGCAGTGGGGCTCTGTGAACAAGCTCCTGTCCAGATCCTTAGTTGGAGCATGGGGCCAGACAGCCTGCAAGTTCACTTCTAACAGACCCAGGTGTACTTAGTATCTGGAACTGGGGCTTAGTGACTCACTATCCCCATGTGGAAGAGTCTGTAACAGGCAGGAGGAGGTTCTGGGATGGGAGGATGCTTCCCTGAGAGGGACAGCCAGCAGGTGCTTGGGAGCACTCCGGCTTGGGGCAGTGGGGTGTGGGGGGGAAGGCAGCAGGAGAAGCCTATCAGGAGTTCTTTATTGAAGGCGGAAAAGGGTTCCAGAGAGAACTTCTATCTGGCTCTGATGACCCTAGACCAGTCAGGATTGCAGGATTAGCTTGGGTGGGACTCCGGGACTTTGGTTGGACCCAGACCAGTAGCCCTGGGAGAGGAGTGGGATTCAGAACCAGAAGGTTCACTGTCACCTTACTCAGAGGTCAGAGGTCATAGCAGCAGCAGGCCTGATGAGGGTTAACAGAAACTACAGAAAACACCAGAGCTTTCTCCACAGGAGCTTGTCCATGCCAGCCAGAGGAGCAAGATAAGCGATCTTAGCAACATTGTAGACAACTCAGGTATCTTCAGTCAGCCATAGGTGACATCTCCAGAAAAGAAGAGATAACATTTTGGGGATGTGCAGGCAGCTCTACAACATCCCCACAGCTTGTCAGGCAAGAAGGAGGCAGCTGTCAAGGGCAGAGGGGGTGGCCGGAGAGGCAGAGCCAGCTAGGGGTGAGTGCAGAGAGCCAAACAGAAGTTACAGCCTAAGCAGCAAGTGAAGCTTAACGCACCCTCTGCCTGACACTTCCAGGATGTGGTCACAGCAACTGCCATCATACTGAGTTGTGTCCTCAACCACCCAGAAACGTGTTGCATGAAACCTCATATTGTCTTTACATATTCAAACCGAGACAAACCTTCTCAAGTGTAGCCATCCAATGCACATGCCTTTATGGGCTCTGGCTGGTTGAAACAGTAGCAGATTTTAGAGGGTCGAAAGCTCTGAGTATGCTGGGTCTCAGGCCCAGATAGCAGTGTGCTGCTCATCTGGGTGCAGAGTCAAAGTTGGTGGGAGGCCAGCACATGTAGAAGAGGTAGCCTCTGCCTTCCTGTGACGCTACTTCTGATTCATTGCCTAAGCCAGGAGATTTTGGGGGAAGAAAGTCTCAATAAACCCTTGGTTCTCCCTCCAGAGACTTGCCACTTGCTCCTTTGATCTAAAACCCACGAGCAGGCAGGCCAGTTGTGCAGTGGCCGGGAAAGCCTACCATGGTTGTTTCTGTTCCAACCAGCATGCCACAGGCCAGAGAGGCCTATTCTCTCTCAACTGCTAGCCATTAATGATAGTGCGGCCTGGGGGCTGGGGGCGAGGGACTCCATGGGCATTGGTTCCCAGGACTCTGAATGCCTAGGTGACACCAGAAAGTCCCTGTTCTACCTGTGAGATGCTCTATACAGTCGACCTGCTGCTTCTATTTATCCCCAGGGGCCAGCCTGTTGGTTGCTAAGCAGAAGTGCAGTGCCAGGTCAAGGGCTGAGTGTTCCCTGTTCAATATTATCCTAGCAGGGGGAGAGGCATGTGGTACTCATGCAGAAGAAGCTGGAGACACTGTGCCCTCATAGGAGGAGGGCACCTGCTCCTGTTAGTCCAGCCTGACTGCTACCTGCTGGGCTCTGTGCCCATCATTCATCTGTCATTTCCCTAGCCTTCTAGCTATGCTCCTGGAGGCTCCCTGGGAGTGCCACCCTCTGCTGTGCAGGTAATCAGACAGCAGAGGGCCCAGGGGATCCATGATCAGCTAGGTCAGCCCTGCTGGGCTCCAGCTGTCTTGGCTGGAGAGGGATGCTTGTGTGTGTGGGGGTCCTTTATCCATTCACCCTTCCACCCATCCCCTAGGCCAGCACATGGCTATGTCTACTTTGCAAGGCCCCTGAACATGGGAAGCACCATGTACCAGGTTACACTCTGGGCATGGAGATAACCTGGACCTCTAGTGCCCACATCTGACCCCCAGTCCTCACTAGCCACAGGACTGAGAGAGTCAGCTCCCTGGGACTATTGTTGGTGGTCGGTCAGTGTCCATCTTCCCCCTAGTAGCTAGCCTGCTCCCAGCCTTTCTTTTCTCTTCCCTACTGTGTGGCCAACTCCAGGTACCACTTTCTTATGACACTCTTCACTGATGGGACTAAATGGCCAATTTGACAGTGTGACTTTTAGTCACATCACTACTGAGCTGATGGGGACCAAGCTTGGTGACACTGGGTCTTCAACTAGCTGAAATATATGTCAAACCTAGTGATCTTTGTGTGTGTGTGTGTGTGTGTGTGTGTGTGTGTGTGTGTGTGCACGATCATGCATAGATGTGGAGACACACATGTGTGTATGTGTAGAGTCCAGAGTGTCAATCCTCAGGAGCTATTCACCTTTTGTGAATGGCTAGACTGGATGATCAGTAATCCCAGGGGTCTGCTTCTCTCTCTGCATCCTCAGTGCTGGGAATATAATGTGCCACCATGCCCAGCAGAGAGAGGGAGAGGGAGAGGGAGAGGGAGAGGGAGAGGGAGAGAGAGAGAGAGAGAGAGAGAGAGAGAGAGAGAGAGAGAGAGAGAGAGAGAGAGAGAAGGTACTTAGGTCCTCAAGCTTGAAAGGCAAACATACCAACTGAGTTCTCTCCCTGACACCAACGCTAGTAATATTGAAGTCTTCTCCCTCACATCTGGCTCCTAGGAAGCTGATAGAGACAGAGATGTTCTTATTTCCCAGAGGAGGGAACTGAGCCCTGGAGGAAAAGAGCATCTTCCTGCCCATACCAGTGTGAGTGCCTCTGCTCAGCTCCCAGTCCTGGGATCAGAGGGGTGAGTCTGGGCACATACTTCAGGGTATTCCAATGGCATTGGGTCTGCAGAAGAGAGAATGGTCAGGAACCAAGTAGGCAGGTGCCCCAGGACCTGCTCCCTCACTTTCCCTGTGAGCAAACAGAAGCCTCATAGCCAAACCCTCGGCAGGGAGGGCTGCAGAAGAATCACCCTCCTGCAATTGGACAGCACTCCCATTTCCATCTGTCTTTTGCAGGGCCTCAGGATCCCAGAGCCACAGATGTTCTTGGAGGAAGTGCACATTTATTTGACAAAGATTCCCCAACAACCGAAGAATCATGTTTTCCTAGGAAGAGCAGAGAACCGATGCCTCATTCAAGAACCAGAGATGCTTGCAAAGGTAGTCTGACTTGTGATGTCTTTCGGAATTCTCTTCCAACAGGGGCATCTGATACTCATCCCTCTCTCACCTCCTCAGTGCCAGAAATTCAGCCTGGATTTAGGAAGGGGGTGCTCACTGAACATGGGGTGTGATGGGCCTGCCTCACTGAGGATACCAAGCTCCCAGGAAAGGCTCTGGACCCTCAGAGACCCTGAATGCTCCTGAGCTCAGCCTAACCCATCCTGTGACAGAGGTACCAGGCTACAGTCTCTGGAATCCTTCTGTGAAGATCCCATGCCTGTCCCCTCACCTCCCCAAACTGATCTGTGGCTTTAATAGGTCTGCAGAGCTCCAAACTTCACTCTGTGTGAAAATCCAAAGCGAGTAGCCCAGCTTACTGCCTCCCTCTGTTCCCTGATCCTTTAATCTGAAACTATTAAAACTTCATTCCCCTCCTATTGGTAAACCATCAATCACCCTTGCCAAGCAGTCCCTGGCTGTGAGATCCCGGCGGGGAGAACAGCAGGCCGAGGGGAGGTATAGCCATGAAGGCCAGGAGGCAAGACCCCCACACGCCTCCCTCCCTGGGCAGAGTGGGGCTGGGAGGCAGGTGTCCTTGAGACGAGGTCACAGAGGAGAGATTCCAGAGGAGAAGGCAAGAAGGAGAGGTTGTGGGAGTTCCTGGAGGTTGTGACTGGCCGTGGTCCCAGGAGGGCTGGCACTGGGGCTATTCTCAGTGGATGGAGGCAGTGTCCCACATCTCTGGAGGATCTGTCATCATTGGTGTCATGTGCCACCTCCTTCTTGAGCTATTCATCGGGGTGCAGTGCTTGGCCTTTCTCTCTAGGTGGCCATGTGCCCCTCTGCTTGGACACCAGTCATGTTGTTAGGCCTCCCCCTCCCCGCCAGGTTACCCTGGCCTTCTTCAAGAGGACAGGCTGGAGGACCGGCCCTTTAAGGCTGCCCATGGAAGAGAGCAGCTCAGTGCTCACAGGATTATGGCTCTTTTTCTTAATTAAAAAAATCCAATTAAATTAAGATATCAGAACTAAATAACGCTTGAGTCATTAGTGTGACTTTTATCTTAATGACTACAGCTGCCGAAATCCTCCTTCAATTTTGTGGCATCCTGCCACAGTGTGTGGACGGGCTTTGGCGGCACGGGAGCCTGGCCAAGGCAGAGCTGGACCAGGCAGGGCTAGTTAATTGAGCCCCAGGCCTCACAGAGGGGCAAACTCTGCATGGGTTTCAAGGAGCAGGGAGGGTCCTGAAGCATCCCTTTCTAGCACGAGCAGCACATTGGACCTGGGGAATGTCTCCATGTAGTAACCCCAGAAGCAACAACCACAGGCGCCCTGGAGAAGGAAATAGTTCTCTCTCTCTGCTATGAAGCCTGGCACCAGGCATCCTGCTCTGAACAGGTGAAGGTGACCTAGTGTGTTGGTTCAGGGGTCCCACGCAGTGAAGCAGGGCCCCTGCCTGTTCTTCAACCTTCTCTGGTTGCCCTGATCAAAAGGATTGAATCCAGCCTCACCAGGAGCCAAGGCTACAGCCCAGGGTTGCATAGTACAGGCTGGAGCGGGGGGGGGGGTAACAGAGCCAGGGTCAGGGTGTGCTCTAGGAAGTAGGAGATAAAGGGCTGTTGAAGACTGAGCACCCAAAGGGGATGTGGGGGACAGCAGGGTGGTGGAATAGGCAGAGAGCCAAGGACCGCAGAACACTAGGTATCATCACTTCACCTTGTTGCACCAGTGAAAGCTGGAGACACAGAGATGGAGATGGAGTCTGACTCTAGAGTGGAGGGAATGTCATGGAGAGAGAGAGATTGAGAGAGAAAGAGCGAGAGAGAGCTAGCTTGTGTGCATTCCTATGTGTATGAGAAAGACGTCTGTGTATGAGAAAGTTATGTGTATGAGAGAGAGGTGTCTGTTTTGTGTGCATGAAGGAGAGGTGTGTATGTATATATGAGAGAAAGATATATATATATATATATATATATATATATATATATATATATATATATATATATATATATATATATATATGAGAGAGAGAGAGAGGCCTACTTCCCTTCCACTTCTGTCCATTCTCTGTTAAGCCCTAAATGGTTCTTCCTTAAAATTATTTCCCTCCCCTCAGATATTCCCCAGCAGAAGAGGCCTTCCCTGGCCCACCTCCTGAGAGCTCTTGACATCAGATTTCATAGGATCCATGGCCTTGGGTCTGGGAAACAGAGCCACATCCGGTTCTTTCCCTTGTGTCTAGGCTGGAGTCAGGTGCATGGCAAGTGCTGGGGAAATACGTGACGGACTAAGACCCTGAGGAGAATAGACAGAGTCCTCCTATTGAATTCTATCATCTGGCCACCAATATACATTACTTCAGCAAGAAGTTTTAAAAGCAATGAAAATGATAATTTTCATTAACTTTCCTAGTAGAATATGCAGACCTATAAAGAGAGAAGTTGTGGATACTCTGAGACCTGTTAGCTGGGACCAGAGGCTCAGGGAGGAGAGGCGCCGTACTCCCAGCAAGGGAAGCACTTAGAACTGGTGAGGATGTTCCAGCAGCCTAGCTCTACCTTTTCTAAGGATATGACCTTGAACCCTCTTCATGCATGGGAAAGATGGGGATAACATGAAGATGGACCTCAAAGGGTCTCTCTGGAAGACTTGGAAATCCTTTGCAGATATTTATGTGGTGTTCCTTGTGAGCTGCGGTCAGAGATAGATTCTGGGGGTGCTGTGGTGAGCCAGCAGTTGGAAGTGGAGGCCCTTCTGGGTCTAAATGCTCTCTTGTTGAGACACCTAGTCTGTGAAGAGCCTTCAGCAGGGTCACAGGCTTAGTGAAGGAGTGGACAGGCTTGTCCAGGCAGAAGAACTGGCCATATTCTAGGATGTGCTCGAGGCCAATGTGCCTGCAAGTGGAGCAGCCTGTGTGTTTTGATGTGGGGCTGGGTGGTGTACATGGCCACAAGTGCAGTGATCTCGAGCTTAGAGCAGATGGAAGGTTTTCAGTTGCTTGTGTGAACATGAATTAAACACCAGGCTTGGTTTTTCACAAATGACCACTATGTGGAGAGAACAGGAAGGGCTGTCTGAGCAATCATCTGGGGGGGTGTTCAGATCCTTTTGACATCTGGGGCCTACCTCTGCCAAGAAACTGTCCCTCAGAATGGCCAATTCCTAGAGGTGGTAAGGTACTCTCTTGGGAGCTTCTCTCCCTATAAAAATCCACCAACCAAGAGCCCATGTCCCACAGCCTTCTCTAGGGACTCTCACAATGGGGCCACCAGCTACCTGCTCTGATCCCCCGACCCAGGGCCAGGTACAGACAACCAGTGACAGTCCTCTGCCCCAGAGTCAAGTACCACCTGCCCTCCTGACTGGAAACCACAGCAGGCTCTGCCCACATTCCCCTTGGTCTCTGTCTCAACTGGCCCTGGTGCTTCCCTATAGGATGTGGCCTGTCTCTCCTCAAGTCAATACAACACACCATCTTTTCAGAGCATCACCTCCAGATCTGCGGGCTGCCTGCTGCCTGCAGACATAGCCCATGGTGTCTCGCTGGGCTTGGCTGGAGCTGGAGAAGGAGGCTGCGCTTGGGATGTTCAGGAAACAGGATGAATAGGTCTGGTGGGAAGTTGGTAATGGAAAGTGAGGAGTCCTGGGGGGTCTTGAGGCCTGGCTTGGGAAGCCATGAGCTAGGTGCTTGGCTGAGGTGCTGGGGCTGATAGGGAGCACTGAGTACAGGTGTGACCTGGGGCCTTTGAGAGAGAGGGAAAGTATCATTTTCTAGAAACCCCCTGGGAACCAGGTTCCTGCCACTGCCAGGAGCACGACCTTCTAAGCCCTTGTTAGAGTTCTAGCTTGTGGTGCCTTTTTCTCTTCTCTCCCTCCATCCTCTTTCCTTTCCTCTTCTATCTTCTTTCCTTCTCTCCCTTGTTCTTTTCCCTCCCTCCCTCCCTTCATTGACATGGTCTCATGTAGCCCAGGTTGGCCTCCAACTCACTATGTAACTGAGGGCGGCTTTGAACAGCCGATCCTCTTGCCTCCACCTCCTGAGCACTTGTTTTATGCTGTCTTGGCAAAGGAACCCAGAGCTCCTTGCATGCCAAACAGGCACTTAACCAACTGAGCCCCCAAGCTTGTAGTTCTTGGGGGACCCAGACCCTGGCTCTGTCTACCCTAAAAAATGAGAAAAGAATGTCCAGTCTGGGTCTCAAGAAAGAGAGTGAAAGAAGAGAAGAGCTAGAGTGGGGGCAGAGATCCAGCTGGACAGTAGAGCGAGGAGCCTTTCAGGGTCACATGCTTTGGCTCTTAGATGCTTCGGCACCCCAAGGAGAAGTGTCACCCTATTACAAATGGAAGCATCTGAAGTTGTCACTTCCGGGGGTCCCAAGGCTGAGAGGGCTTTGTGTTCTCATTTATACATTTTCCCATGCTGCAGCCCCACCTGCTCCAGAGCAGACCTCCCACCACCCCATTCTTGTGGGGCTGCTGAGGCCTACTGCTGAAGGGCACCGGAGATGCCTCTGTGTGGGGACACACCAAGGTTCACAGCTGACTGTGAGGTGCCAGTTTTCACACATCATTACACGGAGCTGGTGAGGCGTTGGGAACTCTGGGAGCTCCCTTCTCATCTCCATTAGCAGATTGCTTTAAAAAAATTCAGAAACATTCAGTGCTCACATTTGGGCCCTTGCCATTGGGCCTGGAGAGCCAGCTGGGTTTGTTTCTGCCTTGAAGAGGTCAGGCCCCTAGCCAAAACAAAGGGTTCCAGGAATTAAGAGAACCCCCAAAGATCACTGTAGCTTGTGGCCTGAGGAGCAGGGAAGAACTCCTCTGTCAACAACAGATGTGAGGAGAATGTGGGAGGGACATACCCAGTGTCTGTGTGAGGTTAAAAACGGAAGCAATAGTCAGGCTGGACAGAGCGATAGGATGGGTGAGGATAGGGAAAGCAAATCGCTTCCCTCTCACTCACCAGCTTCCACGGAAAGCCTACAGCTGCAGGCCAGGTTGAGGACTCTCAGGATGCAGGTTCAGCAGGAACACGAGCTGTGATCTATTAGTAATGTCTGCCCTGGGCAGGGGAAGGAAAAGTAGTGACTAGAGGATTTGCTGGTTTAAGACAAGTAGTTCAGAACTAAGATGGGTAAGAGCAAGGTCATCTTCCAGAATATTCCTCCAGGAGTGATTCAAAGGAACCGCCTGCTCTGTGTGCCTCCAGAGCTTTCTGTCATCTCTAGTTGTGTTTCTAGCATCTAAGAAGGAGACTGACACACAGCTAACATCTATGAGGATCTGTGAGAGGGAAGCAGGGCAAGGTGAAGGAGGGAAATAGAGGGGCATGCTGGGAGTTTCTGAGCTCTTGGCCACAAGGGAGATGGAATGAAATGGGGGGTGGGGTGGGGAGATGCACACCTTTCTCCTTCTGCAAGGATGTGAGCCCCAGGTGGTGGAGAAGGGCTTCTAGTCTGGCCTTTACACTGAGGTGACCTCCAGCTACCCTACAGAGCACCTTCAGTATCTAGACCCCTTCCTTCTCCCCCTCAAGGTACGTCCCTGCACTGAACTCTAGACTGGAGCCCACCCCTTTGTGCCACCAGGAAGCTCTAAGACACAGTTTCGGATGGAGCTGGGACACAGGTGTGGGCTTGGTAGCTTAGCAGGGAGGACAGATACTTCCGACTCAGTCCCTGCATCAATCCTGCTGCTGGCTAAGGCCTGGGCCCTCCCTCAGGCCCAGAGGGCCCTCCTGTGGCAATGTCCCTCCCTCTGAGTCCTAGCCACAATCTCTGTGGCACCGAGACTTTCTCACTGGGGTTCCTGCCACTTTGCTCCAGTGTCTAGGGAGCCTTCCCTTTCCTGGGGCCAAAGCCAGGGGCACCTAGGCCCCAGGTGTATGTGCTGAGCCAGCCCTGTGCACATAATGGACACAGCAGAGAGGGTGGGGGTCACACCAGCTTTGTTCTGCCTCATCTTCCAGTCAGCTCTGCTTCGGGCTCCATGCAGACAGGGCCAGGGCCATCCTGCCCAGCCCGAGGTCAGTATCCAAGGCTGCTGCTGAGGTGTGTCCTTGGCTTCTCCAAAGGGCTGAAGTCCCATCTCTTCCTCACTGCCAGTGTGTCATCCTCATGCACCACAGGACCAGGACGTCACTTACTCACTTGCTCGGTCACTCATCCCGCACACATCCAGTGGCATTACCTCCTGCATACCAGATTCGTTGTGTCACCCACCAGTGACAACACAGCTCTTCTACCTCTGAAAGCCAGGTAGACATCGCTCTGCTGTTCTGTGGCCCCCGTTGGCACCTCTGTCCTCACAGCCAGGAGGGAGACTCTGTCACAAAGACGTCCCTGCCTCACATTCATGCCCTGAAGCCCACATTAGGAATTTCAGAGCCTGGCTCACTTTTGACCCCGTGGAGGTCATCCCTGAGCACAGTGCGAGGGGCTACACCAGGCTGTTTGCTGCATTGTACCACCAGGGGCTGGAAAGATCATTCCAGAACCCAGCGTCTTTGACCAGTAAGTGGGAGAGCCAGGCCCTCACTTGCATTTTGTTACATGAGCAGTTTCCTAGGTCCGTGGGGACAGTGACAGGGTGGATAGGGCTCAGAGTGAAGGCCAAGGCCAGATGAGTTCCTGGATATTCCTCAGTTCCCTACATGGGACACAGCTCCAGCTCTGCTCCTGCACCACCTCTGAGTGTCAGGATGGCCCATCAAATTCTGTTTTATTCTCAGGGTTCTGTCTGAGAAAACAAAACAGGAAGTGGCTCTTGGGGACAGGAGAAAGATGGGACTGTTACCCTCTGACACAGGCGCTTGGCTGGTTTTACCACACTTTGTTGAAGCTGAGTATTGGGGTTGGGGTCCTGACGTGGGTAGTGGGTCTCAGATGTTGCCTCAGGAAGCAGTCATATTCTCTTGCTCTAGAGCTAGGCTGTCTGGGAAGGTGGCCTCTCAGACCTGGGTTAGTTCCGCTGGCTGTCATCCCTGCTCTGTCAAAGAAGGCTGGAGCCATTGGGGTCAGGTCAGGCTTCAAACACCATCTCCTGGCAAATCACAGAACCTTTCTGCACTTCTTCACTACTTCAGAGCAGTGTATACACCCGCTTCTAGAATTTCACCAAGGATCATGTGAGAGAATTTTAAGAAGTGCCTGTATAATCCTAGCACTTGGAAGGCTGAGTAGAGCAATTACCTTCTTGTTACTGGGACAAAGCACCTGACCAGAAGGAAAGGGTTTTTGAGGGCAGATTTCATCATGATGGGGAAAGCATGGCCGAGCAGACAATAGGGCAGGCATCACATCCCCAGAGCACCAGGAAAGAGGCAGTTGGAGTGAGCTAGCTCTGAACCCCTGGGCTGGACTAATAAACCTGAAGGTCAACCCCCGTGGACCTCCAGCAAGGCACTCCCAAAGGCTCCACAACTCTCCCAAGTTGCCACCAGCTGGGGACCAAATATTCAAAACACATGAGCCTATGGGGGTGGGGAGGGCATGTCACTCAAACCACTGCACTGAGGCAGGAAGATTTCCATGAGTTTGAGGCCAGCCTGGGCTACACAGTGAGTTCCAGGCCAGCCTGGGCTGGAGTGAGACTGTCTCCAAAAACAAAAACTGCACAGCCTGGCACTTGGGACAGGTCTGCCCTGGAGCTTGCAGTTCTAAACTTTCCCTCTCTGGTGTTGGTCTGGGTTTGGCCTTGTGCAGGAACCCTCACACCTTTAGGGAAGCCTCAGATGTGGTTCTTTCTATACACAGGACCAGCCACCTGGACAAGCCAGAGAGATTCTTTGGGAACAATCCTGGTGGCAGGGGCCAGGTGCCAAGCACAGGTGCTCATAGGTTCAATAAGCTAGTTTCACAAGCAAATGATAGGGGAGTCAAACCACTTCTGTGCCCCTCTGGGGAGTCAGGAAGCTTCCTGACCAGGACTGTGCCCTCCTCTAAGCAGGGAGATGAAGCTGGGAACCTCCTGCACTCTGACACTGGTGTTCCAGGATGTCCTGATGCCAAACAGAGCAGAGAGGGTCTGGGAACTAGGTGCCCTGCACCCCATCTCCACACACACACACACACACACACACACACACACACACACACACACACACACACACACACACACACGTTCACACATACATGCACATACTTCAGCCCACGGTCAGCTTCTTGAATCTGCATTGTGTTCCTGAACATGATGAGCACTTTCTCCTGCCCTCCACTTCCTGTGGGGTGCAGGATGTGCTGAAGAGGGGATACTTGTGAGAAAGAGTGAGTGTGCTAGAGATGCTTCTCTCCCTCCTGACAGGGTTACGATCAGTCCCTGTCTCTCCTGTAATGAAGGTCCCACATGGATGGCCCAAGAGTCTATTAAAACACAGTGAGATGCTACCCCTCCCCTGAAGGAAGCTAAGGAAAGGGAGATTTAGTCAGGGTCTGTCTGTGCTGCTACTGGACCTGGAGGGGCGGGGCCAAGTGGGATGGAGGTGAGGCCACTTCCTCCAGGGCCCCAGCCCTGAAGTAGGTCTAGTCAGGAGGGGCTGCCAGGCTAACTCTCCCTCTCTTGGATCAAGACCCTGCCCATCCCCCTTCAGGCCAGGACCTCCAGAGAAGGGCCTAGACATCACACCCACCTCCAAACCCTCTGATCTCACTCCTCCTCCCACCACCCTTTGGAGTCAGAGATGCACAACCCAAAGTCACAATCCCTCTGGTCTCTCCAGCCTCACTCCAACCTCTTCTGGATGTGCATCCTCCAGCCCATACCCTGCTGCTGCTCCATGTTCCTCCTGCCTCTGCCCTCCTTCCTGCCTCCAGATTCCTGCCAGACACCACCTCGAACCTCATAGCCCCAGGGGGTGTCATGGTCTTCACTCATAGATGGGCCAGAGAGGGTGCCTGCCCATAGGTGCTCAGTATACCCAGAAAGCTCACCCCGCCTTCATCTTCACAGCTTCTCCTCTCACAGCACCTATTGCTGTCAGGCATGCGGAGTAACCTGGCTTTTTGTTGTTCCTTTCCCATCATTCTCGTTGCTTATGAACCTCAAAAATCTCTTCAGAATGTTATGTAACTGACAGTCACACAACATGGACAGGAGTTGGTAGGATGGATGGATCCCTGGCACAGTTGGGGAAGCCCACAGCTGCATTTCATCCAGAGTTCCAAAGCGAACTTTTCAAGCCCAGGGCACAGGAGGGGAATCGAGTTTTATGTCTGATGAGTTGACTGAGCCTGCTGTGGTGTGGGTTCTGTAGATACCCACCTAAAAACAGAGGAGGGAAACCGGCCAGGAGCCCATTAGCATGAGAACGATGAACACTACTAGCTTTCTGCTGCCACTTAGGATCACCCCAAGAAAGAAAGGAAAGAGATCCTAGCACCCCTGTATGGCCACCTTCCTTCTTACCGAGCTTGGTGAGGGCCTCTCCAGTCTAGGGAGTGGGGTGGGGTCAGAACCAGAGAGGAGCCATGAAGGGAGCTCTTTGAAGCTCTGGGTGGAAAGTCACAGCACAAACCCATAGCTGTGCTTTCTAGCATCCTGTATGATAAACGGACACCCATTGCTGGTTTAATTATTGATTTTTATTAGTTATAATTGTCTCTCAAAGCTCTATGGCTACCCGCTCACTAAGAACGTTCATAAGGATCATCCGAGGTAGGGTAACATTTGTTCCACACTGCCTCTTCTCCTGTCCTTGGTAGGCATTGCTAGTCAATCACATCACTCTTTCCCCTCTGCCTCAAGATGGCTTTGGGATCCATCTTGCGCTCGCATCCTTGATGGGAAGGGGAGAGGACTACCCAGGAGGATGGCCTTGCAAGGGTCTGTCAAAGCTCAGGCAGGGTAAGGTGGGTGGGGGCTGGAGATATGAGATTGATGGAATTCATGGAGATTGATCACATATGTAATCCTGTTTTAGAATAGCAGAAGACAGCTTTTCTGCTATGTAATGGAACTCTCTCTCTCTCTCTCTCTCACACACACACACACACACACACACACACACATATAGCATGCTCCCCCCACTCTATCCAGGAAGAGGGCATGGGAGCAGTGACATCCTAACAATAATGGGCCCTGATGAGGGTGCACATCCACTCATGAGGAAACATCAGACAACCCCCGAGTGAGGGATGATCTGCAAAGTAACTCATCTGGAATCATCCAAGATGCCAAGGTCAGGGAAAGCAAGGGCAGAATGAAGGATTGTTCCAGACTGGAAAAGTATGGCATGAGGCTGACGTTATTGGGACAACTGGTGAGATTCACTTGAGTGCAGAGGATTTGGCGGCCTGAGTCACTGTCTCCTGATCTGAGAGCTCTGGGATGGTTCTGAAGGAGAAGAAATGGAGCCAGCACCCTGGGATGATTGCGCGTCAAGCTGGAATCCTTTGAATGAGTCAGAAAAAGCTTCGTTGAGTGGTCTTCTAATTTTTTAGTAAGTTTGTGATTGATTCAAAATTTAAGAAAAGGTGAAAGGAATGATGAGAAATTGAAAAAACAACAGCAAAATAATGAGCATGGGAGGTGACTCAGCAAATAAGGTGCTTGCCAAGCAAGCGTGAGGACCTGAGTTTGGGTCCCCAGAACCCATGTAAAAGGCATGTGTGGCAGGGAATACCTGTAATTCCAGCCCTGGGGTGGCAAAGACAGGGAATTCCGGGGATTCTATGGCTAGCTAGACTATCCATGTCCAAGAGCTCTCAGCTCAGGGAGAGACCTTGTCTCAAGGAAGGAGAATGAGGAAGACGCCGGCCATCAACCTCTGGTCTCTACAGATCTGTGCACATATGTGTGTGCACATGCAAGTCCCCACATGTGCAGCCATGCACACATACATACATATATATATATGTATATATATATACCTACATACATGCAGGCACACCATACATACAACAGAAATATATCAGAACGAGAAACCTATGGTTGAAATGAAAAGGAATCATAAATGAGATACAGATGGCTACAATAACATGTAATAAATAAATAAATAAAGTTTAGTGGGATACTAAACTTCAGTTCTATGGAGAACCCTCTTTGGAGTTGAGTCCTAGTCTTGCAAAGCTGGGCACAAAGGAGGACATGCACAGGAAGGAGATGGGAACTGGCATCAAATCCCTTAATCGTCAGAGACGGCTCTCAACACCAGCAGGAAAGGCCCCAGTGTGAGGGCTGGGATGCCTGCTGCCCAATGTAAACCTGCCATCCCAGTTCAAAAGTTGTTAGGGATTTCAAGAGTGAACCCATAGGTTGCAGGTCTAGAGTCTTGGCCCTTCCTGTAGCATCAGCTACTGGCTGTGACTTTAATAGTTTGCCCATCTGTAATACTCAGAGATGAGATGAAAGATTTCTTCACAGAGATCTCCTTCAGAGAATAAGTTCCAAGGCTTAATACCAGAAGCACCATTAAGTGTCCAACAACAAGGAATGACTACATTAATTACGGTATATCTGTAAAATGGAATATTACAGAGACATTAAAAATCATGTTGTGTAATGGTAAGTGAACAAGATGTGAAACACTAAGTAATAGATGCATTTTCACGATGCTATCTATTTTGTAAAAAGAAAAAATATCCTTTTTGCATGAGTATAGTAAAAAGACTGACAGGAACTATGGAAACAGAAGTTGTCTCTGGGTAATAGGAGTATAGTTGACTTTTATTCTTAATATTTTCCTGCAGCTTATGAAAGTTCTACTATGAATGTATCCAATTTTTCTAATTAGAAAAATCTTTTTAAATATTTAAAAATAATGTATTCATTTGTTATAATGAGCTCACTCGCCTTTGTAATTAAACATTTTTAATAAAGAAAAGGAAGAAAAAAATACCATTGGTGAAACCAATTTGATGTGTCCTGGTGGGGAGAAGAGAGACAGGACACCATGAGAGGCCAGGAGGGGATCTCACTCCAAGGGTCATCCTCCATTGATGACACATTTGTATGTGTGAAAAGCACATACAGTGTGGTCAGCCCTCCCTTCCAGCACTTTCCGAGATATAGCAGAACCCCGAGTCCAGCAGAATTCTGTGAGGATCCCCAGAATCTGCCTGCTGAGCCTGAAGGGCTCCCGAGGTGGTTTGAATGAGAGGTCTTCCATTCAGAGAGGTGTTTTGAATACTTGGTCCCCAGCTGGAAGCACTTTGGGAGATGGATCTTTGCTGAAGCAGCTGTGTTGCTGGGGGTGGGGGAGGGGCTTTGGAGTGTTATAGCCCCGCTCTCCCTTGTCAGAGCTAGCTCAGTCTTGCTGCTTCCTGCCAGCTGCAGTGGCAAGATGTGGTACTCGGCCTCTGCTCTGCCATGCCATGCCATGAAGAAATTTCCCCTGGAGAGTGTAAGACAAAAGAAACCCTTTCCTCCCATAAGCTGCTTCTGGTTGGGTGTGTTGACCCAGCAACAAGAAGGGAACTACAAGAGTTTTCATGTGATCATGGAACTCTGCTGCTGGGGTGGGGGGTGGCATGGGTATGGAACCTCAGTGTGTTTCAGCAGGGCACACTGGAGGAGATATTTGTTAAACACATTACCCTTTAATAAACTATAACTTAAAAGGCAATGACAGCTTCTAAGTAATCAATACCACATTGTAATAATTTCAAGCAAACGGAGATTTATATCCCATGCACCTTGGACAGCAATTACTTTATTCTTCTAATATACTTGCGGACACGGCTTTATTTTCACTTAAACCAATTTGCTTTATTGACCAAATCAAGTCTTGTGGCCATAATATCAACCCTTCTCCCATCATCTAACTCAGCAAATCCAGTTCATCAATAATTATGACAAGGTTGGTGATTTTTTTTTTTTGCTTTAAAGTAAAGACACATTGATGAGTCTTTCTGGGTTTCCCTTTTCTGGGCTGGGGAGGACCAGGTAAAGGGCTTACCTATGCTGTAAGAAGGCCAAGGTCAGAAATCAAATTTCAAATGTAAGAAAGAAATGAGAAACTGAGGTAGGAAAGGGCTACATAGCAAGGCAAGAAGACAGCTGTGAGGAGAGTGTAGAAGCTGGCCATTCCCAGATGGAGCATCGAGGAAGGTCACTTTGCTCACTCAGCGCTGCCTCACTTTTTTTTGGGGGGGGGGAAGAGTCAGTTTACAGGGTTGCCTGGTACCCCGTAGGTCTTCAGGTTATTGTGCCCAGGACTGTCTGGGGACAACTTTCTGGTGTGTGTATTAGCCAAAGACCAATGACCCACTCCCTCCTCACAGTGGTAAAACAGCATCACGCAACTAATCAGCTAATTCATTCAACTTCGGAGAGGTAGGTCAAAGCCTCTATGATTTAGTCAATTAATCACAGCCCAGAGTTGCACTTGGCATTCAAATCTCAGCAATAGTTTTCTTGACCTTTTAAAAACTATATAACTATCCCCCAGAAGCCTTTAACTTGCTGCATTTTTCATCCTCAACTGGCCATGGCTCCCACCTGCACTCTGGAAAGAGCCAGTATTACGCCCATGAGTGCAGGCTGGTGTCCCTGAGAAGCAGAGGCAGAAGAGAGGGTGGGTCTGGCTGATCTGCAAAGCAGAAGCTTTGCAGTGTTTACATGTGGCCCTAGAAAGTAGGAGCCACTGAATCCATGGTCAGGGGGTTGAGAATGACAGGTGCCTGGAAGGCTGGACTACTTCCTTCTCCTCTTGGCTGCTGCTCCCCTAGAACCACCGTTCTGTGTGGGCAGGTGGCAGGACATAAGGAACTCTCAGGCAGGAGCTCAGGGGTTTTGTGGCAAGACTCTGGGTTAGTTTTGCTTCTTTAGTGAAATATGGTTCCAAATCTGAGCTCACCCTGGCGAAGCTCTGGTTTTATTCCAGTTCTAATGCCGGGCCCCAGCCTGGGCTCCTGGGGCTGGTGTTCATATATGTTCTCCAGCCACTGACTCACTCATTCATCATCCATGTATGCATGCTCCCACACACCCACATATCCATCCATCCATCCATCCATCCATCCATCCATCCACCTATCATCCACCATTCATGCATGTATCCACACACACACACACACACACACTACCATCATTCATTCACCAGTCATCCATCCATTTATCTATCCAAATAAACATCTATTCAGCCATCTACCTATCCATCTATCCATTATACCCTATTGGTCCACCCATATATATCTATCTATCATCCATCCATCTATCCACCTATCCACTTATCCCTATATCCAATCCATCCACTCATCTAATTAATTCAACTACGTACCAACACTGTTTCAAGCAGCAGGTGCATGCTCATGAACAAGGCATTGCCCAGGTAACAGAATCACAACACACAAAGTGGTATGTACAAGGTTGGGCTGGTACAAGATTCTGGGACGGGGGGGGGGACCCAGAGAAGGGAATGACGGACATTCTGGAAGGGAAGGCTTCCTGGAGGAAGAAGCATTCCAGCTGGGCTTTAAAGGGGAAATAGAGGGTGACCAGATGATCCCTGCGGTAATAAAGAGGGGCTGCTTCATTCTCTGCCTAGCACCTCAGCTCTAAAGCCAGCCTTCCTCTATGCTGTGTATGGACTGTCCTTCCACAGGTGTGTGTGTATGAGGGAGGGCGCTCAGCCTCTGGCCCTGTCTCCCTTCCTATGTCTGTCCACAACACCTATTGCTAATATTTCCTGTGAGACCCCCAGGGAGGCAGACGGAGTCAACCGACACTTGCACGTGTGAGGAAGGCCAGCTACAGGGAGTTATTTTGATGCTGTACCACTGTGCTCACTACACACCCAGGAATGGAGGAACGTGGTGGGTGCACTTCCCATACACAACCTAGGAGGTGCGGTTCCCACAAACCTCTCGCCTGGAACAGGTCAGTGAAATGGCTGAAAGAGTGTTCTTCACTCCCATAAAGAAATATGCTGTGTGGTTTCCAGTTAAACACATGGTCCACTTGCTCCATCTTTCACTGCCCACTTTATTTAAAAAAAAAAAGCCCAAAACACCTGGGTAGCGGAAAGTATTTCTCTAAGAAAAACCACAGTGCAGGCAGGCAGCATGAACACAGCCGCTGGCTGGCTGGAGCACTGGGGAGCACATGCTTGCCCAGTGGCTGGGCGTTCAGCCGCACCCAGCCTGTCACCCTGGCTCCCTCCTACCTGTTGCAGCCACAGAGGGATTTAGGTCTGTGAGGCTAAGGTGTCTAATCCCTCAAGAAAAGTTGTCATCTGAGGTTTTGTATGAGATTTCTAGATTTTCATGTTGGCTGAACTTTTTTGTTTGTTTCTGTGTGTACTATGTGTGCGGTGTGTGTGTGTGTGTGTGTGTGTGTGTGTGTGTGTGTGTGTGTGTGAAGGATGCACGTGTTTCATATCTTCACACCAGCAGAGGAAGTAGAGAGAGCATGGCAAGTGGGGCTGGGGTGACACCTCAAGGCACACTTCTTCCAGCAAGGCTCTACTTCCTAAAGGTCCAAACACATGAATCTGTGGGGTACCCACCATAGTGTTTACACATGGATACATACTGAATATGGTCACTTTATATATCTCCTCTGGAGGTCTGTCTGGCTCATGACCCATAAGGTCATTGTGTATATGCAAACATTCTAAAGTAGGAAAAACTCTAGAATCTGCAATGCTTCTGGTCCCAAGAATTTTTGATAAGGGATACTCAACCCATAATTTGAGATTAGCCATATTGGGAATATTTGCCCAATGGAAATTGGTAAACACTACAAATCGGGCTCTTTGCCTTCCTCAGGGAGCCAGCTGCTAAGCATTTTCCAGCATACCACTGGCAGCTAACTAAGGGAGTAAAAGTTTGAGCTTCATTATTTCGAGGTCAAGCTGCTTGTGATCATAACCCATCTGTTAGGCAGGACCTAGTGAGGGACAGAGCAGGAAAAAAAAATTGAAGAGTGGGTGATACCAAAGAAGAGTAAGGGCCTGTTTTCTGAAAGAGAAGAATGACAAAGACTGGTGAGAGGAAGAGATCCCTCTTCTAACCCCAGAGGCTAGCCTGAGCCTAGAGTGTCCCTTTGAAAAGTGCATGTTGAATAAAACCATCCCCACTTAAAATCGCACATCTTCCAGGGGTTGAAGAGTGTCTGTATTTGTCTGGGGCTGAAGAGTTTAGATTTCTCTTTAGGGAAGTAATTAATTAGCAAGGACAGGCTGAGAGGTTTCTGGGGCGCAGGCTGCTCCATTTCCTGGCACGGGTGTCTTTCAACACCAAGAAGCTCCTCCTGGGAGAAGGGAAGTGTCCTCTGAGGACTGGCTCTTGAAACACACCTTTCCTGGAACACACTGTTGGGCTCTGCCCACTCATAGACTCTGGGTCTGACATTCCATTTTCTGCAGCTAGTGCTGTGTTGCCTAGAGCTCAGGGAAGAGCCTCTCTGGTCTCTGAAGCTGAGGGGCTGCCCGTGGTTGCTGTCAATCCCTTGGCATAGGTGGGCAGGCCTTGGGGATCCTTCAGGGCAGTAGTGCAAGTCCACTTGACTGACTGTTTGGTGTGGCGCTCCAGTGGGTCATAGAGGAAATGTCCTTTACCAAGATATCCCCCCACCCCCATGCTCCATCCGTTTAATCATGCTTCGCCCCATAAACCAAGGGGCAGTGCGTTCCTCCTGTCTGGGCCATCTGCCTCCTGATGCTGAGGGTCACCTAAGCAACCACTGTTTGCTCAAGACTGGAGCCCTCTAGGAAGAAGGCCATATCACACTTGAACTGGGAAGCCAGCTCCTTGGAGGAGGTGATGTCACAGGAGAGGAGAGGGACAGAGGAGGACGGGAACAGGAAGTAGGGACATGAGAGTGTGGAAGGGCTGGAACCTTGGGAGTTGAAGTCTAGGGTGAACAGGGTCTAGGGTGAACAGGATGCTGGCCTGAAGGGTCAGCAAGGGCTGTGCAGGAGACCCTCTAGAGAATGAGGGCATCCTTCATGCCGCAGGTCCAGCACAGCACTGGGGAAGGCCTTGGTAGATCTATTTAGAAAGAGTGTTGCAGCTGCTTCCCAAGCCGCACGCCTGCTGCGTACACCTGTCGTGCTGAGATACACCCCCATTGTGTCCTTCACATCTTCACTGGAGGAGAGAAGACACAGAGGATCCATGGGCCTGTGCCAAGCCCTGCCTGTCCTCACTTCAGAGAGGGGAATACTGGGCTACAGCCCCCTTTGAAGTCTGTTTGGCTCCAGCAAAGCCGGGAGCCTCCATCTGTTTGTCCTAGGACCCCTGATGGCCTGCCTCCCACACAGAGTGACACAGAGGGCAGTGAACTTGGAACCCAGAGCAAAGGCCAGGAGCCTGCACAGGGCCAGGAGTGACCCTAGAGGCTGCTCCCTCCTCCCTGTTCTTTGATTTTTGCCGTAGTCCCCTCCTCTACTCACCCCAAAGTGCTGAGTCAGGCTTGGTTGGTTTAATGAAAGTGCAGTGCAATTTATTTTGCATGAGAATTTCCAACTGTCTGTCTCCTGGGAGCTGGGCCTCCATGGGGAGGGAGCTTTAGAATTTTATGAGCCCTGTCACTTGATCCCCCTTTCCAGGATGGGGGCTGCTAGGGATGCTTCACTACCCCTGCCTTGGTCAGCATTTAATACTAGGCAGAGGTTGTTAGATCCCAAGTCTATAAATAAAGGATTTACAATTAAGGCTATTAGCATCAGGTAGAACCTAAATACGGTAACCTCGAATTTCATGCACATAAATAATCCTGTAATACATTACATTCCAATTTGAGTGGGAGAGAGAGAGAGAGAGAGAGAGAGAGAGAGAGAGAGAGAGAGAGAGAGAGAGAGAGAGAGTGTCTGAGACCAGACCTTCCTACAAGCTGCGCTCCCAAAGACATGCCCTTTCCATACAAAGAATGCATGACTGGCTGTGGTGCAGCCTCCCGGAGGTCCAAGGCTGTGGCCATAAGAGAGAGGGTACTAGGTGGCTGCCTCACCCACTGACCCAGTAGGCGGCTCCAGGCCCTAACTTGGGCCAAACTATTGTTCCTCTGCAGGGCTCATAGGCTGGGAGCAGATGAAGTTGCTTTCCTGGCTGTCTGTAGTAGGTGGCTGGCCACTCTCACATCCCATAGCCTTACTTCAGGGTAATATCAGAGAGAAAATCTCCAACCCCAGCTCTCCAATGTCAGGCTCTGTTTGCGCTCCTAAGTCACAGGCTTCCTAAAGGCCATGAGAAGAGGGGCAGCCCCCCTGCCCCCAAGGGCATCAGGATAGAGGAGGTGGGCCCAGCTGTATCAGAAGACATGTGTGAAGGTTAATCTTCATTGTCAATGTGCCTGAATTTAGAATCACCATGGAAACAGATGTCTGGATGTGTCTGCGAGTGTGTTTCAAGAAAGGTTTAATGACATGGGAAGGCCCATCCTGAATGTGGGTGGTGCCATTTCAGGGGTTGGGGTCTTAGATTGAAAAAGAGAAATAGAGCTCAGCACCAACATTCATTCATGTCTCTGCTTCCTGATTTCAGATACAATGTGACCAGCTGCCTCGGGCTCCTGCCACCATGCCCTCCCTGCCCTGATGGACTGTGTCCTCAAGCTGTGAACTAAAGTAAACCCTTCCTTCCTTTCTTCAGTTGCTTTCATCAGGCATTTTATAACAGCAATGAGAAAAGTAACAAATATCTCAGCTAATCAGGAGCCCTTCATCACCAGGCATACCTCCTCCCTAGCCTCCTCTCCCTTCTTCTCATCACTCAACTTTCTTTCCATATCTTTTCCAAAGGGGAGAGTCATTTGCAATGAGCCTTACAGGTCCCCAAGGATGGCTGACAAGCCATGCACATGGCTGTGTACTGGCCTCGCTCTAAACCCAGGATTTAATGCATCCCTCCCCTCAGCTCTGCCACCTGTGACATTTTCTGGGATCAGAAGGAAGAAAGAGCCCTGGCGACAGCTCCTCTCTGTTGTGACATCCATAGCACCATCCTGGGCAGCTGGGGACATTGTGTAACAAAAGCCCGCATCTGTTGCAGAGGACTCTGCTGGACAGGACAGGACAGATGAAGGTGGAGGTGGGCTGAACCACTTTCCTGGGCTACCCTGGGTCCTTCAGCTGCTTAGCAGGGTGGTGACTGCAACATGCTTCAGGAGAAATGGATTCTGTGTGACACGTGATACAAATTCATGTGGACAATTAATATAGCATCTCGGCGGCCTCTCTTGCTTGGGCCCGTGGCGAGCTTTCCGACGTGGCAGGGAAGGTACAGGGCATCAGGAAGATTTACTCCTCACTCTCCATGCTGAAGGCTTGGAGCCGGCTGTTGATGGAAACTAAAAATAGCTGGCGGCCCCCAGCCTAGGCCTCCAGCCAGCCTGGGCCCTGAGAAGATTAGGATGGCGCTCACGTAGGGGAGACTAATGGATTTCTTCCTTGAGGCAATTAAAAAGTGATTTGTCACACCCCAAGATGTATGGCTTTGTATTGGCAGATAGGAGGCTGTAGGAGGATGGTGGGTGATGGTAGGGAGGGGTGAAGGGCTCTTGGCCGAGGGGTCCCCTGGGGCACTTGACAGAAGCAGAGCAGAACCGAGCAAGGGCAAGGGGCAGGGTTTGGGGGCAGGCCCAATGCAGGCAGGCATGGTCCTGTGGCCTCCACAAAGGAAGAAACTGCTAGAATGTTTCATAAGGTCTGTCCAGCTGGGGAAGTCCAGACACTCAGCCCAGTGGTCTCCAAAGATCTGTTAAAACTTCTGCCTGTCCGGCTGCCCCCATAGGGAGAAGAAACAAGCTCTTCCTTCCTGAAGCCCAGCCCAGCACTCACTACCTCTGAGGCCTGTGGGGTAGCCCTGGCTCCTTCGGAGGTAGACAGTGGTGATGTGGTCCTTTCCTGAACGCACCTCAGCCTAGGAGGAAATGTTCCCAGTCACAAGCCCACCTCTGCTCTGCTGCTGTCTGCCTGCCTGCAGAGGGCAGTGATGGCTTCTTTCCAAGCTGCAAGGAGCCTGGAGGGAGGCTTGGGGGTTCCTGCACCTGCAGTAGGTCAGGGATGTTCCTCACTGATTCTGGGGTATCATTGAAACATACCTGGGTGGGACCTGGGAGATGGCTTGGTCAATCAAATGTTTCCTGCACAAGTATGAGGACTGGAGTTTGGATTTCCAGTACCCACAGAAAAGATGGGTATATTGCCATGCTCCTACAATCCCAGCAGAGACAGGAGGATCCCTAGGGCTTGCTGGCTAGCTAGTCTAACAGTATCGGTAAGCTCTAGGTTCAGTGAGACCCTGTTACAAAAAATAAGGTGAAGAGCTTTTGAAGAAGACACCTGATGTTGACCTCTGACTTCCACATGCAAACCACACGCACTGACAGACATTCATACAATGGTAAGGTAACTACTCCTATGCCTCTCTCTTACCCAACTCCATATACTTGTTGACTAAAGGAAGATGCTAAGAAGATTGGCTGGCATCAGATGTGGTGACAGTTGTGACTGGGGGGGGACCTGGTGGCAAGAAGGCCACCTCCACCAAGATTCTGAAGTCCCCAGGGTTAGGAGTAGAGGAAGAGGATGCCAGTGGATGCAGCTTGAGTGGCTCAGGCTCCACACTGAAGGCCCAGGTCCCTAGCTGCTTTTGTAGTCAGCTCACTCCTTTCCCTCCTCGCACGGCATTACTTCCTTTCATTTTTCATGGCCACAAATATCTAAATTCAAATCCTCCACAGTGCCAGCAGTCTAGGATATTTTGTAGGTGGTTTTAAAAAAATCTTGGGGCTGGGAAGATGGCTTAGCTGTTAAGAGCACTTGTTGTATACAAGCATGAGGGCCAGAGACCACCTGAGTTCAATTCCCCAGCACTCATGTAAACAGCTGGGTATGGCCACATATGTCTGTAACTCCAGTCTTAGGTAGTAGAGAGTTATAGAAACTGGAGAATCTCTGGGGCTTGCTGATTGAAAACAAAACAAAACAGCAAAAATAGCAGCTCTGGGTTGAGTGTGAGACTCTATCTCAAGAAACAAGTAGATGAGGTGAAAAATTACCCCTGAAATTCTCCTCTGGCCTCCACAGGTATGTGCATAGGGTGCATGCATACACACACACACACACACACACACACACACACACACACACACACACACAAATTTCCCCTATCCAAAGCCAATGTCCAGCCCAAAAATGCTGTGACTGCCGCAAAGAGACATTAGAGAGGTAGGAAGGAGAGGGATGGTCTGATGGCCCTGGCAGTATCCTCTGTAGCCACAGGGGCTCCATGGACTGCAGGCAGCAGGGAGAGTTTTGCTAACCCTGCAATGAAATGACGCTAGTGTGGCCCAGCTTCAATTCAGACCTCCAGAAGAAAGGAGGGGACAAGGGGTCAGGAGCAGAGCCAGACAGAGTTCCTTCTCTTCAGAGTCTTTGAACTTAGGGTATCCGGCCATGTCGTTTTCAGGCCTGCTTCTGGTCTGAGCACCGTGGTGAGCTGCAGTTTATTTCTGTCCTGGACCCCCCTCTCTGGATCTGGATGCACAGGGCTCTCAAGCTCCTGTGCAGGGTGACAGCACCAGCCAGCCTGGACATTGCATTAACTGCACCCACACCCTCTAGATAGCCTGTGAGGTGGGTGCCATGGCTGCACCCCTGTCTACTACAGGTGTAGGATGGGAGGCAGGGCGGATGAAGAGTGTGGGCTTCGCGGCAGCTGCAGCCGCAGAAGCATCACAACTTTCACATCATGGCTTGTGGCTTTGTCTTGACTCTACTACTTCCTTCCTTCCCTCTCTCCCTCCCTCCCGTCCTTCTTCATCCTTTCTCTTCTATTCATCCATCTCCATCCATCTATCCTTCCACCCAACCATCTTTTTCTTCATCTGTCTTTCCATCTATCCATCCCATCCATATTTTCATCGCCCATCCACATCCATCTATTTTCTCCATCTGTACATATAATCCATCCATCCATATTTTAATCCACCAATCTACCCACCCATTCATGCATCTACCCATCCATCATCCATCTTAATATTTATTAAGCATATTGAGGAGAGACTCAGTGCTGCATATACTTTCATGAATTAAAACAATCCATGTTTTCTTCTTATGTCATGGAGCTTATGCTTCAGAAGAAATAATGACACATAGAATGAGTCCCTGCTGCATGCCACATGGCTTATCCGAGGCTTGACTAAGACACACTTGAGTGGAATCTTGGTTTTGTCTTTCTGCTTTGGGGCCTTGGGCCACTTCCTTAACTTCTCAGACTCTTAGGCCCTATACAACACCCTTTGAGAGTGGCTGGGAATATTTCTGGGTTGCGCTGGGTGGTAACATGTGTGGGGCTCCCAGGAGTGGGCTTGATTTCCATAAATCAGGGAAATAAATGCACGTCCCCCACTGCTAGGGTCCGACCAGTGCACTGCTCAGCATCGAATCAATAGACTTAATATTTAATAATAATCCGCTGAAAGGCACTTTGGTCAGCTCAACGCATCAGTGCCACACTAATAACAAATTACTTCTTAAATTGTTAGCGTTGGTCCCTTTCATGAAGCTCTGATTATGTTTCTAACGGGGGAGGAGCAAGAGCTGAGGCTAGCTGCAGCCTCAGCAAACCTCCTGCAGGTGGCGCCACAGGTGGGCATGGGGCTGGTGGAACAGCCCAGCTGAGATACTAAGCTCATCCTGGCCTGGGAGAGGCCCAATCTGGTGGACAGGAGGGTGTGTGCTATAGTGGACATGGCCAGCAAGGCCCCTCCCAGAACACCCTCCTGTTTGACCTGGTCTACGACTGTTGGTAGCCTCACATCTTGGGTTACACTTAATCCTGTTCATGGCCAGCATTTATTGAACACCTACTGTGTGTTGGAATCAACATAACACATGTCACTTTCAAATAACTGGCCCCTGTACCAGTCCACCTCTAGTGGTCTCGGGACCCCTGTTAAGCATCTGGGACCCTTGCTCTCTAAACCCACTGCATTTCTGGAGTGCCAAAGTGCTGTTTGCTCCAATCCCTGTTCATTTTCAGGAAAGAAGGGGCTGGAGGAGGGTGCGACAGACAAACTGAAGCTGCAACTTGTAAGCCTGATGAGAGCCACAGTCACTCCTGAGTAAAGAATCCTTCCCTTTTAAATGACTGGGGACATGAAGCTAGAATTAGGACCCCACTCCCTGGCTCCATTGAGGCAGCTTCTTCTAGTGACTTCCAAGAGGAAGCAGCTGAGCTATAGCTGGTGGGCATTTTGGCTTCATATGCCCAAGATCCATGGCCTTGGTCAACTGTGTTATTTTTTTCTGGTGCCAGTCTTGACCTTCCCAGTGCCAGCCTTGACCTTCCCAGTCCAAGCTGCCAAGTTAGCCCCAGGCACCATGCCATGCTTGCCTCTGGCTCTCCTCCTAGCTTCCTCCTAGCTTTCCTCTCCCAGGGGCTCAAAGTCTCAATAAGCAGACTGGGGAAGCTTCTTTGTTTCTATGCTTGAGGTTGACCTAGGCTATCGTCTTCTGGATGTTTCCTTTTGGTCAGAGAAACACTTTCTGAAGATAGGTGACTCAGGGACAGGACCAGTATCGTGTCATGGCTAAGAGTGGGCCTCTAGTCTTCACCATCATGATTATTTGATTTTATATTTTGCATGTGTGAGTAGTATGTGTGCACGCATGCATGCATGTTTGTGTGTGTGTGTGTGCGCTCGAGAGTGTGTGCACATGTGATCTCTCACCATCTGATTGTTGAGACAGGGTCTCTTGCTGAGCCCAGAGCCCATGATTCTGCTAGTCTAGCTAGCCAGCTGACTTTGGGGGATTCTCTGTCTATCAAGAGCTCGGATTGCAGGCATGCAGCACCACACCCTGTGTTTATGTGTGTTGCTTGTGTGAGCAAGAGTTTGCTGACTGAGCTATCATCCAACCCATCTTATCTTTATCACCATTGTCCCCCGTTCTGCTGGCGAACCCCTGACCTCACACATCCTGGGCAAACGCTCTCCCCCTGAGTCCATCCTAGACCCATGACTCCATTCAGATCCTTGACCCTCCGCTAACCGGCAAGTTAGGCCCACTTTCTGATCCTAGGTTTCCTCTTCTGAATGCAGTTTCCTCTCCTTATGGGGTGCTTTGAAAGTTTAAGTAAGATCATCACTGGACAGCTGGGCACAGGGACTGGCCACTCAGCCATAGCCTCAAGCTCCAGGGTTCAAAGTCAGGCAGGCCTGAGGACACGGCTCCCAACATGGGAGGGAAGTGGCAGCTGGCCTGGAGCAGGATGAGGCAGCCCCCCAAATAGTCTTGGGATACCAAACACTCCCAGGGTCAATGTCTCTGTTTGAAAGGCTGGTTTCTGGGAAGTGCGGGCAGCTGTAGCTGCACAGGGAGGAACGTGGCTTAATGCCCAGTGACACAGACAGAGTCCGTTATTCAGATGATTCTTAGGGAGGTGGCTCCCCATCCGGTGCTGGAAAGCAAGAGGCTCCCCATGGGAGAAGACCCAGAGGATGTCCAGATGGTCCTCCCAGACTGCTGACTGCTAGGAGAAGCAAGTGGTTCTGCGAAGCAGGAAGAAGGTGCCCTCTCTGCTGGGAATCATGGCTCCTGAAAGTGCTGCCCATGAACTCCCATCCTTACTACCTTTGTCCCTTCTCCCTCAGATTCTTGTCCCTCACTCATTCACTCTCCCTCTGTGTCTCCCACAGCAGCTGGGAGCAAGGTCCAGTGTCTCCAGGCTTTGGTCTCCTCCTCTGTGGGGGCGTAAGAGCAGCCCCTGTGCCCTGTGTGCAGATGCAGGGATTCATGTCCAGCAGAGTGCAGTGTCCATGAGCTCAGGAGCAGGAAGCAAGTGTTTGCCTGGAGCTCCTCTGGCAAGAAGGGCTCTGGACATAGGCTGTGGTCCCAGCCTCTATAGCCTTTGGACACTGGGACATGAGGACAGGGCAGGGGGAGCCCCTGACTCAGCACCTGTGGGGAAGCCTCTGAGTTGCCCCTCACCTGTCTTGCTCATCCATTTCTTTCAGTGTGTAGCAAACACACCCCTTTTGCAGAAGGCTTCCCAGAGGCTTCGTAGCTGTTAATAATACTGATGTTATGTTTATCATGAATCTTTTTGGACTAATTTGGACCTTGAAAATACTGTATTTAGGGACTTGGGCAGATCTATCAGTCAGTAAAGTTCTTGCCTTGCAAGCATGAATACCTGAGTTTAATCCCCTCAAATGATGTTAAGAACACTGAGCGTGGTGCTGTGTGCTTGTAATCCTAGTGGTAGGGAGGCGGAGACAGGAAGATCCCTGGAGCTTATTGGTCAACCAGTCTAGCCTAATTGGTGAACTACAGACCAATGAGAGACTCTTTCAAAAACAAAGTGGATGATGTTCCTGAGATCAACACCTGTGGTTATCCTCTGGCCTCTACATGCATACACGAGTGGACCCATACATGTATGGATGTGAACATGTACACACACAAAAATACATTGTTTGAAATTATTATTTGTCTTGAGTAGTTTTTCTGGATCCACCTTGAGTTCTGCAGCTGGACTATATCTCACTCTTCTCGCCCTGGGTACTGGGTCATTGGACTGCCCATAGGCCCTGCAACGTCCTGCCTGCTTCCGTCATGCCGTAGCTGAACTCCTGGCCCTGGGCTGCAGTCTGCAAGTGATCAGGGCATGCTCCATGGATCCTGGGGAGAGAGGGCTCTGGTCAAGGCTATCCTGCCTCAGCCATGGCCCGAGATGGAGGTGTGCAGTGTAGAAATCTGGGGATACGAGAGTGCAGTCACTGGTATCTCCCCCTTTCTACCACTTCCTGTCTGGGCTTGTTTGGGGAGGGCAGCGCACTTTCCCTCCTTCCAAGAGACTGATGATGCTTAGAGCCCTGTCACAGAAAAACCATAAACTGGGCTGCTTTCCAATTCAACGAGCCTTTGCCTAAGGCCACTGATGACAACAATAATATTACTATTATTAAAGAGATTTACATAGACAGAAATTGTTCCCTTGATTAAAAAACAACAAAGGACATTGATAGTAGGTCATCGGTGGCTGTTGAGAGCAGGCAACTTGTGCCTACAGAAGATTCCAGCACCTGGGTGGCAGCTGGCTGGTATGAGGAGGCTCATCCTCTGTCTGCCATGGGCTGAAGGCTCTGGCATGGGAGGGGGCCAGGTTGGGGCTGAGGGCCAGCAGTAGGCTGTAGGGAAGCCGGCAGCTGGATGGGCTTAGGGTATGGGGGAACTTCTTGGGATCCATGTTTTCCAGGAAATACATGCAGACTGCAGTAACTCCTGGAGCTACACTAGCCCTTGGCAGCCTGAAAGGGAGCAAGGAGACCCAGCTGAGTGAGCGGCAGGTGGAGTGCATGGCTTCTCCAAGCTCACCCCTCATGAGCATGGGTGCCGAGGGCTGGGCTAGAGCTGGGTTTGCTAAGGGAGTTGAATGAATGACACAGGAACGAAGGAACAGCCACAGCCCCCTTCCCTGACTCTGGCTGGGAACATGGCAGGAAACTCAGGCTTAGCAGAGGAGAGCGGGACTGGAGTCCGTGATGCTTTCTGTTGATTGTCAGTTTGACAGTAACTGGAATTACCTTGGAGGTATTGTGTAGATTAGGTTATCCTAGGTGCATGGTTGTGAGGAATTATCTTAAGTTAATTAAGGTTGGAAGACCCACCTTAACTGTGTGCTGAGGTCCTGGACTATATAAAAAAGAGAGAGCTGGCTGGGCCCTGGCATGCATTGTTTTCTGATTCCTTACTGTGGCTTGAATGTAACCAGCTCTGCTGCAAGCTCTTGCTGACATGCTTTTCTGGAACCTGAAACTTGTAAGCTGAAATAAGCACTTCCTCCTTAAACTGATTTTGGTCAGGTATTTTGTCTTGGCAACGAAAAGGTAAGAGAGTTGAATCAGGAGTCAAGAACCCAAGCTGGAAGCTGTGGTCCCCTTATCCACAGAGGCCTGTGAGTGAGGCTGGATGTGGGAGGCAGGACTGTGCAGGGGGCAAACTTGTGGTTCCCAAAGTTTAACAGATGAGGCGCCCCTCTCCGCAAGTTCAAGACAGAAGAACATTATCTTGATAAGAAGCACGGTTGCTGTCAGTTTAATGGTGACGGATGGAATGTGTCTCCCCTAGATGATCAACAGTGTAAGGATGCCTGCTTTCACTGCCTCCAGCCCACACAGCAGAGAGTCAAGGGGATGGCAGGAGGAAGAAGGCAAAGACATTCACAGTGGCCAGGAGGAAATACAGTCAGCTCTGCAGATGACATGATTGCTTACATAGGAAATCCCAAGGAACCTGCAACAAACATCCTAGAACTAATTAGTGAGATCAGCAAAGTGACAGGAGACAAGATCAACGCAGAAAAATCTACTCATTTGGTATACAAATAACAGACATGTGGAAAACGAAATTAAAAACACAACCCCATTTTCAACAGCTCCAGAGGAAATGAGCTTCTGAAACAGACCTGGCACCAGTCACCGGTCACACAGGGTCTGCGTGCTGAGGGTACAGATGCTGGTGGGGGAGTCCCAGGCCTAACAAAGACCAGGTACAGGGAGGACAGCAAGGCCTTCCAAGCCTATCAACAGGCTCAACGTCATTCCTATCCAGGCCCTAAACAGCTTCAACAGTATTGACAGAAAACAAAGGAAGACAGACTCCCTTAGCCTGAGATTGAGGCTGATTTTAGAGTGACAGCAACGGAAACAATTGATGTAGAAACAGGGACCGACATCTAGACCAAACGGAGCAGAAAATGGATCCCAGAGATAGTGCCACACAAACATGTTCATTTTATTATTTTAATTCACTCATTCATATGAGAGAGAGAGAGAGAGAGAGAGAGAGAGAGAGAGAGAGAGAGAGAGAGAGAGAGAGAGAGAGGGAGGGAGGGAGGGAGGACATGCTGGGCCTCCTCCCGCTGCAAATGAACTCCAGACACATGCGCCGCTTGGTGCATCTGGCTTCACGTGGGTACTGGGGAATCAAACCTGGACCATCAGGCTTTGCAAGGAAGTGCTTTTAACCACTGAGCAATCTCTCCAGCCCCCACATCTTATTTTTGACAAAATTAGAAAAAAAATTAAATGGAGAGTGTAATCTTTAAACAAATGTAGTAGCTGGGCACCCAAAGGTCAAAACAAACCAAAGAATCCAACAAAAATAAAGGCACTTTGTAAGCAAGTGCCTTTAACTGCTGCACCCCCCCCCCCCCCGCAATTAAAATTTGTTCTTCTGCAAAAGCCAATGTGAAGAAGATACAAAGACAAGCTACAGCCTGGGACAAAATGTTGCAAACCTATGTGTCCCACAAAGGACTCCTACAGAGAATATATAAAGAACTCTCCAGATTCAACAGTAAAAACAACCAAGTGGTTGAAAGTGGAAAAAAGACACAAACTAACATTTTACATGACATCATACACATAAAAAGGCATTCTGCAGGGCTGGAGAGATGGCTCAGTCAGTAACATGCTTGTCTTGCAAGCATGAGAACGTGACTTTGATCTCCAGAACGCACGTCAAAAAGCTTGGAATGGCGGCATGCACCTGCAATCTCCGTGCTGGGGACGCCAAGACAGGCCGATCTCTGGGGTTCTCCGGCCAGTCAGTCTAGCCTACTTGGTGAGCTCCAGGCCAACAGAGACCTGATCTCCAAATTGGCTCAGAGTGCTTTCCCTTTGGTGTCCACATAAATACCTGCACACACACACACACACACACACACACACACACACACACACACACACACGCGCACACAGACCGAAAAGACATTCAAGGTCATTAGCTTCATTCAAACCATCATGAGACAGTGCCACTAATAAAATGTCTCAGTAGTATATGGCTGTACTACCCTGAATGAGCCCAAGTGTAACTGGGCACAGCTGAGTATGACTGGCGAATTCCATCACTACCATATATGGCTGTGGCATTATGCAAGCGTTTTTCAAAATGCTGTCATTGGGAGACACTGGGTCTTTAGGGCGCAAGAACCTCTCCGTGCCATTTCCACCCCCCACCCCCCGGTTATTTCTTATGACTGCATACAAATCTACAATTATTCTAATAAAAACTTCAATTAAAATGGAGGAACTGACAGAGATGTTGCTATTTCATTTTTCTAAGTAAGTCGTTAAAAACCCATCGCCTCATCTTCTATGACCATGCTTTCATAAACGACAAGACAATGACAGTAGAGTACAAGTCGCAAGGCCGTGGTCTTAGACTAAAGGTCCTTTTGAATTGAACACTTGGCAATGAAAAGCTCACCACTTGAAAAAATTCCCTTCATTTCTCCACAGACTAATGAGAACTTCATTACAAACTGTAAAGTGCTAGAGACGTGTAATTGAAAGACACTAATGATAACTATGATAGGCTGGTTAAGCAGTAATACTGAGAAGGTGTGTGTGTCTGTGTGTGTGTGTGTGTGTGTGTGTGTGTGTGTGAGAGAGAGAGAGAGAGAGAGAGAGAGAGAGAGAGAGAGAGAGAGAGAGAGAGAGAGAGAGAGAGAGAGAGAGAGAGAGAGATCATGTGGTGTTCCAGGGAGGGCTGGGCTCTGGGTACAGGACATGAGGTTCTGGAAAGAAGTATGGAGTGAAGGTTGTTGGGATAGGCACCAGGGCCTTTCTTGGTCTGGAGCCTACACCCCACCCCTCCTCCCTTTCACACTGTCGTGGTTTGAATGTAAAATGTCCCCCATTGGCTCATGTGTTTGAGAAATGGTCCTCCGCTGGTGGTACTGTTTGGGAAGGTGGTGGGGAGGTGGACTTTGCTGGAGGAAGTGGGTCACTGAGATGCATAGCCAGGTGCTACTTCCTGTTCTCTCTCTCTCTCTCTCTCTCTCTCTCTCTCTCTCTCTCTCTCTCTCTCTCTCTCTCTTTCTCTTTCTGCATGGATGCAATACTACCAGCAGTCTTCTGCACCTGTTGCTGTCTTTTCCACCATGATAGAATGTATCATGAAACTATTAGCTGAAATTAATTCTTCCTTAAGTTGCTTCTTGTCAGGTCACTGGTCACTATGAGTAACTAACACACACAGAAGACACAGGAGACTCTGGGGCCCTTTGGGCTCTCAGTGTGGCATCCTGGGACAGCTGGCAGTGCCCACATGAGGCCCTTCAATGGCCAGAGCTTCTGCCCATCTGCCCTGGCCAGGCTGCACACAGACCACTGTTGTGCTTCCTTCTGCCATGATCCCTCCTGTGCCATGCCCATGTCTTCCCCATGCCACCGGGTTCAGCAAGGAGGGAATGTATGCAATGCCTGCCAGCCCCACCTCCCTGCCAAGAAGCACTTCTGCAAAGGCCTTGTCTGGGTGCTTGGCTACTACTAATCACATAACTCCCAGCTCACAATGGTCCATGTGGCCAGAATGAGGCTGAGCCAGTGCCAAGCACCACTGTGACAGAATGTTACCGAGGATGGTGTCCAACAGTGTCAGAGTCCATTGCTGACCTGGGTCTGCACAGGTGTGGGGATAGACCCCAGCGCCGCATCCTGGTCAGACACCCTCTGAAACCAGTGCATGACTCTGATGACGAAACTTTCCTAGGGTGGCTGAGGTGTAGCTGAGGGTCATCACCAGCATCAACTTCATGTCCTCAGGGAGAATGATGGCAGCGCAGACTAGGGTGTCCCAATGCGGCCTAAAGCATTCTCCCCCTCATTCCCATGTGAAACAGCTGTTTTATTGGGAGCAGTGGTTCTGAGTCTTTAAAGGTGTATCTCAGAGTCTAGATCCCCAGCTGGAGCTGAGTGTGTTGCTTCATTGAAACATGTGGTATATTCATTCATTCACTCATGAATTCAGCATCGACACATATCCTAGGCACTAGAAGGGACTCTTAGAAAGGCCTCAGCTCAGAATCGAAAAGTAGAGTGCATGGGTTCAAATCCCAGCTCCACCATGATGACCTATGAATTTTTTAAAAATATTTTTTTTATTATTTTCAAGCAGAGAGAGAGAGAAAGAGAGAGAGAGAGAGAGAGAGAGAGAGAGAGAGAGAGAGAGAGAGAGTGTGCACCAGGGCCACCACCTTGTGGGTTTGGCATATGTGTGTACTGGGGAATTGAACCAGGGGCCTTAGGCACTGGAGGCAAGTGCCTTAACCGCTGAGCCATCTCTCCAGCCCAGAGATCTGCATTTTAAATAAAACTCCCTGGTGCTTCTGATGTAGAGGCCCAAATACCCCATGGAGACTTGGGAGGGGCTGGACCCTGCCCAAAGTGGACGCTCTTGATGCTGAGCCATGTTAAACAGGAGAAGGAAAAAGATGAGGAAGAAGAAGAGAAAGGGAAGAGGGAGAAGAGGAGGAGAGGCTGGAGAGGAGTCTGGGCACGGCTGCCCAGGCAGTGTGAGTGGCAGAGGTAGCTCAGGGAGCGTGCACAGTGCCACGGGGACAAGAAGGTCTCTGGCTTGGGAACTCTCAAGAAGATTCATAAAGTCTGTTGAGGTCCTTCCTCCACTCCAGGGATCCTGACCCCTCAAAGGGGCTTTCTGTTGCCTCTCTACCCAAGGGCTCCAGGCGTGAAGACCTGCTCCTGCCATGAGCCTGGGCAGGTGGCCATGCAGGAGAGCCACCTGCCTGGATACTGTGAGTGGGAGCTGCCCTCCCTAAGGCCTGAGGTGAAGACTGTCCTCAGACAAGACAGGGCCTCAGGGAGACAGGTGACGTAGCCTCAAAGTCCTGATCAGCAGAGCGGGACTCCACATCGGTACCAGACACCTTGGGAACCTCACCTTGGAAATGAGTTTTTGATGATTCCAGAAGCTCTAATTAGAGCATCTGCTTAGGCTCTCAGGTTTAAGTTTTGCTAACAGCATTCCATCTCCCTTTTTGAGAGAAGCAGACTGTCTACAGGCCAGTGGGGCAGGAATGCAGACCTCGAGGTTGCCTCGAGGAATGTTTCCTCTCCCCGTAGGACTCTGCTTCTGGCATCAGGCTAGGGTCCCCGCCCAGGCTCCCAGCCTGTGGTATGATAGCTGGCAGCCTACAGCCTTGACTGGGCATTTTTTTTCTGGGGTACGGTTTAAACTTAGCTATGAGGTGTCTCCCGTCCCCCAAAGGCTCACTTGTTCTCAGCTGGTTCTCAGCTTCTGCTGTTACCAAGAGATGATTGGGTCATGAGTGCCAATCTCACCCATGGATCCACCCATAGCTGAATGGACTATGACACTTTGGGGCTTAGCTGAAGAAGTCACTCGGGGTGTGACTTAGATCTTGTCTTCTGCCTGCCCCTCCTGCTCTGCTCCCCAGTTGTTGTGAGGTGAGCAGCTTTGTTCCACCTAACCCTTCCACCATGATGTTCTGCCTCCCTAAGGCCCAAAGCAATGGGAACCAGTGACCATGGATTGAAACCTCTGAATCATGAGCCAAAATAAACCCTTCCTTCTTTTTGGTTGTTTTTTCCCCCCTCAGGTGCTTTTGCCATAGTGACATAAACTCAGTCATCCAAAGGGAGATTTGCCAATTTGGTCTCAGAAGGGAGATTAGTGTTTGCTAGGTTCCCTCTGCCTCCAGAGCGGGATGCTCCATGGGTTTCTGTCATGGTATTTGGCTTTTGAAGAGATGGAAACTGCAAGGGCTGACCACGTTCCCTGCAGAAACAGTTGACTAAGTGGTGCTGTGATAGTAACCCTAGGTCACCTGGGCTCTTCTCCTAGAGCCCACAGCCATCTCTGGATGGGCAGGGGGGTCCTCTCTCCTGAGGGCAGAGTGAGCACAGAGCAGGACGAGTCCTGGGGAGGACTTCAGGGCTTCATGATTGGTTTTCACCTAAGTGGATTCTTGTCCTTCACTTCAGCTCACCACAGTGTGAAGGGCTCCATGTGCAGCTGGTGTGGATGAGGGCCAGGCCCAGGGAGGGAGGGGGAGAAGAAAGGGGAGCAGAGGAGAAAGGAGGGAGGTCTATGGAGTGGACAGGCTCATGGAGATGAGAGGGGGAAGGGGAGTGGAGGAGAGGGGAGACATATGCAGGAGAGGAGGGAAGGGGATGGAAGAGGAGAGGGGAGGCTTATCGAGAGGAGGGAGGAGAGGGGAGACTCATTAGGAACGTGTGGTTTAGCCACCAGGGGGTCCTTCCATACCTCTAGAAGGGGTTTCTAGAGGTATCAGGGTCCACCTGTCAGCTTCATTTTACCAAGTTGTTATGTTTTCCCCCAAATTACAAGAAGGAGAGTGTAGACCTGACCCCAAGACTTGAATCCCAATTCCTTTATGTCCTTCCTAAGTCTAACCCAATTCCTCCTGGCTCCGGTTACATCCATATTCCACATGAGGCTCTTGGTCACCATCTAGCCTTCTCAAATACCCTGATGGAGAAGCTTCTCTGAGCCATTGGTCTTCTCCAGGCTAGAAGACCCAGAGTCCCCGATGGCTGTACAGGGCTAGTAAGCAAGGAGCTCCATCTCAGAAAGGGCCTTGGCCCTTATGAGTCACAGGCTGAGCTGGGTATGAGGGGTCTTCCAGGCCATCTTCCAGTGGGGGTGGGGTGGCTGCTAAGTCTCATGGTGGGACTCTTTATATAAGATGTTGGCTCAAATCTCTGTTTGGGGATGGATCCCATTCCCAGAACAGAAGGGACATAATTCCTCTGAGGGGACATATCCAGATATGTTGTATAGAAGCATATGTGGGTTGCTCCAGATGTCCAAGACCTTGAAGACTCGATGGTAAGCCCCAGAGAGCACCCCTCCTCCCATCAGGTCAAGTGGAACCACTCACTCCTAGGACTCTCCTAGGACTCCTAGGACTGAACTAGGACTCTCTGGAGTCCTCAAGTCCTTTCACTCTCCTGCATCACTATGACATAGTAATATGCCATGAAGTAATGTCCAAGGCAATGCTCTGTAAAGAGAGTGGGCACAACATTCTGCAATGCCTGCCAAGTGCCAGGCCCTGTGCCTAGATCCTGTGATCGCCACATCACCATGACCAGAATTACGATACCCATTTCACAGGTGTGTGTGTGTGGGGGGGGGACTGCTGCTTCAGGGAGACCAGAGCACTTGGTCAAGGTCACAAATAGAAGCAGTCTCTAAGTTTCCCCTCTGATGAGGAAGAAGTCCCTTGTGATCCTGCAGTGCTGTCTAGGTGGGACTTTTTTTGCATATGGATATGTTTGAGTGTGAGTATATGTATATGGTATACTTGTGTGTGGGTATATGGATATGTGTATGGTGTACTTGTGTGTGGGTATGAGTATATGTGTATGGTATACTTGTGTGTGTATATGGATATGTGTACAGTATACTTGTGTGAGTGTATGTGTGTATGGTATACTTGTGTGTGGTTGTATGGATGTGCGTACAGTATACTTGTGTGTGAGTGTGAGTATATATGTATGGTATACTTGTGTGTGGGTATATGGATGTATTCAGTGTACTTGTGTGTGGGTGTGTTTTGTATATGTGTTGTCACTGGTATATGTGCATGTGCACATGTGTGTGTGAAGACCAGAGGTTGATGTTGGCTGTCTTCCTCAGTTGCTCTCCATCTCATGTTTTTAGAGATAGGTTCTCCCACTAAACACAGACCTCCCCAGTTCAGTAGACTAGCTAGCCAGCAAGCTCCAGGGATTCTACTGTCTCTGCTTCTCCAGCACTGATATAACAGGTGCCTACCACCAGCTCTGGCTTTCACACAGGTGTTGGGGATCCAAACTGAGGTCCTCATTCTGTGGGATCACTTTGTGCACTGAGCTATTTCTCAAGGCCTCTGTGTCTAAGAATTCATTCCAAGAGATGAAGCTGACCACTATAGAGAAGATGGTTAGAAAGGCCATGATGTGAATTAGGAATAATTAGGAATAATTAGGATGTCCAACCACTGGAGGCTGATTAGCTAATTCCCAGCATGTGTGTAGAGTGGGGTCTAACAAGGCCCTTAGAAAGACTCTGCACATCTGCACCCACTGGCCAGAGAAGATGCTTATGACATACTTCTTAGTGACAGCAGCCAATTGCAAAATAGTGGGGAGGAGCTAGCAGAGCAGATTGACTCAGGATTACAAGTATTAAAAGCAGTTATCGCTAAGTGGTGGGATTTCGTGTGATTTTCTAGTATCTTCTTCCTTTTCTGTCTGGTTGGATTTCTAAATATGGGCACGGATTGTTTTCTTAATTAGAAAATAATCACAGGACTCAGTGAATGTTACAAAGAACCGATCACCAGGGGCTCACACACAACTTCTTTGCTGCCTCCGCAGCTGGCTCTCAATTGCCTGAAAATAGTCACCATTTCCTCTAGGTGGGCTCCTTTCCTCTGCACCACATGTTGTGGGTGGGGGCAGCTCTGTGACCTTTGCTGGTCCTCTTGGTCTCTGTCCTATTCCATTTGGGGTTTTATTGGATGGTCCCTTGATTTTCTCCCAGTCTTAGGGAGAAGGAAGAAACATAAAATCTTGAAATGGATGAGCAAGAAGGAGCCATCTGTCCTCCCATCTCCCCTACTTCAGTGGCTTGGCTACCAGCCTTTATCATCAGCATCGGGAGGGTCCACCAGTAACGAGATTGCACCCAAGCTCCTCCCAGCCAGGGGAGAGGCATGGGTGCTCAGGACCCCAGCCACCATGTTGTCTGGCTGCCACCTGCTGCCCCCCCACATGCCCCTTGCTTCCTCCCCCCTCCAGTCCATGGTATATCACCAACAGGAGGCTTTGGGACTGCAGAACAATTTAATTCCTATTACAGTATAAAAATTAATAACATTAAAATGTCATGATCATCCCACACTAATTAAGCATCTAATGAATAATTAGCTGTGGACACATCTGACATTTTTGGTCATTAATTTGAGCAAGTGTTTTAAGTTCCAAACAAAACCCCTTCATGGTGGAGCCTGTGACTTTGTGTTAAGAGGCAGAGCTTTCCAGAGTCCTTGCTCAGGTTCTGCGGGCTGTGAGGGATGGCATTTTCTCCCTCCTGATGGAGGCTGACACTCAGTGGGCCCTCTTTAACTTGGCTTCACACATGAGGATATGATGCAGGGTGGGAGCAGGTGCATAGACTGGGGGGCCATACTCACCCAGAGTCAAAGGGTTCAAGCCACTGAGCTTCACAGAGCTGTTCCCTCCCAGAGACAGAAATCAGGCAAAGATCCTTGTTTGGAGCCTGTGTCTCTTAGCTAGCTGTTCTCTGGGGCCACGGGGTGCCCCGGGAAGGGAAAGAAGCCTGATGTTTTAGTAGAACTGTGGATCCTGGGGTAATGTGACATCTAGTCTGTCTGAGGCCCATACCAGTCAGGAAGATTTGTATCAAGGTCATCCCTAAACCTTGGCCCTGGGACTCCCCTGGGTTCCTATTTGCTCTTGGGTACCTCTCACTCTTGGGTGGATGGAACAGGGCAAGCGTAGGACGCTGTTCTCTGAACAGCAGTGTTGGCCAGAGCCCTGGCCTGGATTTAAACCTCACATTGCCAGAGCTTGGCCGGGTGAACAGCCAGAACAACTGTACCCTTGCAGTAGGTGATAAGCTCAGTGATAAGTAGAGAGCTACTTAAGCCCATGAGGAAATGGGGTCCTAGAGGTTAGGTGACTCAGCAGCAATAACACAGCTGGAGAGCAGTGGCACTCAGACCAGGGCTGGGCAGTCTGGCGCCACCACAGTTTAAATTTGATCATTGTGGTCTCTTTCTTCCTCACAGCAGAGGTCCCGTGACCCCAAACTACAGGGATATCATGCAGCACCCTTAGATAAAAGCAGGAGTGGGGGCCTGGGGAGATATCTCAGTGGTTAAAGACACTTGCTTGCATAGCCTGCAATCTGGGTTCCATTCCCCAGTACCCACATAAAGCCAGATACAAAGTGGCACATGCAACTGTGATCCCAAGGCACCTATGACAATGAGAGGCAGAGCCAATGAGAGTCCCAGAAGCTCACGGGGAAGCTATTCTGATGTTTCTTTGCTGCCTAACAATTCATGGATAGGGACAAGAAGCCAGGTCTCAAAGAAGGTCATGACATATGTGCCCATAAACACACACACGCACCCACACATGCACCACACACACACATACCATATGTAAATAAAATGTTTTTTTAAAAGAAGGAATAATGGTGCTTATTATGAACCTAGATGCTAAACAGGAAGAGAGAGGTGCCCCTGGAGGGTTGGTATAACTGGACCACTCTTCTCAGTGCACTTCTGGAAAAGAAGTAGAGGAAAAGGCACTTGCATGATCCACATGTTCCCGCCCCCCAAATGACAAGGATCCGGTTAAAGATTGTCCACTCAGTTCTGATGCATCACAGGTGGACTCCAAAGCCATGATGTTGTCTCCTTCCTTCTCTGGCTCCGAGCAGGGAGGGGCCAGCACTCCCTGAAGCCTCCTACTCTGGGAAGAGGCAGCCCCTCCCTCTCCCGCTTTCCCTGCTACAGGTGAGCACCAGGCATCAGAGGTGGACCCTATATGTCCACCTCCAGCACATCTAGGTATCTTGGAAGCAGAAGTCATCCTTGGCTGTGCCCAGACACACCCACCCAGAATTTCTGGAGGGTGTCTAGGACTGGGCTACTTTTTAATTTTATAATAAAATAAGGGCCTGGGAACTACTGATCATGACTCTTGCTTTTACAAGCAAGCCTCTTAATGCAAACAAAGGGGTGATTTCAAGTCCCATTGTACCCAGTGTGGAAGCTCTTCCCAGTGAGAGAATCCACACCTGTAATCCCTGCACTTGGGAGGCCAAAGCAGGAGGATCTAGATTTTGAGGCCAGCCTGGGCTACATAGTTCAAAGACAGCTTGAGCTACATAGGGAGCTGAAGGCCAGCCTGGGCTGCAGAGCCAGACCCTATCTAAATAACAACAACTACAGCAACAACAGAAACTGTGGTTTCTTGCACAAGATCGAGCCTGTCATTACTACACCATTGATGGGAGAAGGGTACATGAGAGCCCAGACTTCCCAGGGGTGGCTAAGAGCAGGAGAGGGGGAGTCAGGTTCATCGGTGGTGGAGCTGCTGGTAACTTGTCCACTCCGCAGTAAGTAACCTTCAACTTGGGATCATGCAGGCAGCATTCATTTAAATCAATGAGTTCAAAAGACATGAAAGATGAGGAGTAATGGGAAGAAGGTTGTCTGTGGGAGGGGGGGAGAGAGGGTAGCTGGGAAATAAGATCAAAATACATTATGTACATGTATGAAAACGTCAAAATTGGGAAAAGAAAACATGGAATTGCTTCTCTAGAAAAACCAAACTCTTAAATCAGTCTGGAATGTATGTGGTCCAGTATCAGGTGAGTGACATAAGGCTTCAGTGGGGTTTATTACTACAACTGTAACTATTACTGCTACTACTATTATTATTCTCAGGATAACTTTGGGGCGACAGTCACAGAATGTGGTCTGGAAGCTTACTGAGAATCAGAGGAGGCTCTCCCCCTTGGTTGACCAGTTGTCAGGCAGTCCCTGACCTGGCCAGCTGGTGATGATTGTTTAAGGGCCTGTCAATGGGCCCATGCAGCCTACCAGGCCCTGTGTTCATGCCTTACTCTAGGACGCAGAGATCTGGCATCCTGGCATTATGTTCTGTGGCACGTCTGCTGCTGTCCCCACCTGGAAGGGAAGAGCATCTGTGCAGGGGACAGTCCAAGCCTGGTACATTTTTATGGCCGAGCTGTAAACCTTTGAGAAATGGGGTTTATAGTGGAAACTCTGACACCATCTGAAATATGGCCACACTACAGGGTGCTCCCATGATTCAGCCCAAGTTTATAAACCACTCAGGAATCCTGGGCCATTTTGAAACTTACAGACAATAATCCAAGTATACAGTAAACCAGGAGGGGAAAAATGGTACAAGGGTCCCTGGCCTATAAAGTATGATGAGGCCACCGGTTCAGAAATCAAATGGATACCACATTGTTTGGTGTCTGTCCTAAATCCTGGTGCCCCCGCCTCGAGTGTCACCCACCCTGGCAGAGGCCTGTGGCTCTGTCATCTGGCCCAGCCTGGCATTGCTCGGTCCATCTTCCAGCTGTGTCAGCCCTGGACTGGCCACAGTGGGAGTGTGAGAGAACATTCTCTTTTTAATTCAAGTGAGTGTAGAAGAAAACAGGCCAACCCCTCAGCTCCCCAGACTACTGCTAAACTCTGCAGGGGGGAGGGGAGGAGCACCCGATCCAGCTTCCTGCCCAGACAATCCTGGGATCCAGGAAGCAGCCTCATTCATGGGGGGCAGAGTCCAGCTTGGGAGGGCCTGCTGCAGTCCAGGGGAGAAGACAGTCTTTAGAGTGGTCTCAGGTCAGGGCAAGTCCCCACATCTCCAGCCCTCTGCTGACCTTGGCCTTCACCACTCATTAGCTGACGGAAACCAGAGTGAAAAGAAAAGCCTGGAGGGACCAATGTGAAAAGTAGGGGACTGCACTGGAGCCAGGCTGGATCTATAACCATCCTGGCAGGAGTGATGACGTTCTAGAAACACATGTGTCTGTCCCCTTGGTCATCAGACTATGGGAACAATGGGCCTCAAGAAACTGGAATTTCCCTAGGAATCCATGTCAAGAGAAAAAAAAGTTGGGGTGTTGCTAGCAGCCAGAGGGGGCATTTGTCTCTCAAAAAGAGATTGTACACAGTTCTGACAACTTGTCAGACCACCTTGCAGGACAGACTAGAGCCAAGACAACGATGGGTCAGTGACAGGAGTGGGTTACACCTTGACCAGGAATGCTTAGCGATGTATACCTCTGGGCCTTTACTTAAACCTAAGCTTCATGTCAGAGTCCTGAACATGGACTTGTGGTCACTGGATTTTTAATTGTCTCTCTTCCCAGTGTGGCCACATTGAATGAATCTCATTTCTCTGCTTTTCACCATTACTTGTCTATTTAATTAGCCTATTTGAGGAAGGGTAGCTGAGTCTTGCTTGTTAGGGCTGCCAGGGCCCAGCTAACAACTATCAGGTGCTTCATCCTTCCTGGTCTCTCTGGTTCTGGGGTTCCTGCCCTCCTGGCTTATCCTTCCCTCCTTCCCTTTTCCACCTCTCTCTCTTCTCACCTCCCACAAACACCTTCTGGGCATTTGCCATGTGCCAGACTTGGTCCTGGGGATACAGCAGTTGCCCTGGGGGACTGGTGTGACCTGGTGCCCCACCTGTGAGTGAGCAGGCACTTAAGTGTGTCTCCCACACTAGACCCCACCGCCTCTACTCCTCTCCTAGCCACTCTGGGGCTTCACAACTGGCAGCGAATCTGTCTCAGAACTTTTGAAGGGCTTTTCAACCCATGCCACCTCTACCCCAGCGTCCATTCGTTTCTATGGTGCCTCTTCTGATGGGGTGAGAAGCAGTGATCTCTCCCTATGACTGGCTCATCCACAGAAGGTCACAGGGAGCTAAGGGCCCACTCTGCTTGGAGCACAAGTTAGCTCTGAGGCATAGATCCCAGTGGAAGGCCAGCCCGTCTCCTTTTGGTGGTGGTGGGGGTGGCACCCCTTGGGGCTCTAGATTCCTCATCCACAATGCAGCAAGACATATCTGCTTCCGAAGGCTGATGAGCAGATTTCATGGGATAATTCCTTAAGTATGTGGCCCTGTCTCAAACCAAGCCGAGTGCTCTGACCTCACTGATCGTGAGGGTTTCTGGAAGTTACAAGCAGGCCTTATAGATAGAGAGGAACAGGCATGAAACATGCTTGTAGCACCAACCCACACGCAGTTAACAAACTCCCTGGTCAGCTGCCCTGTGGCGGGCAGCAGAGACCCTCTGTGTGGCCAGCTGGAGGCCTTGACCTTGGGGAGGGAGGCTGCCTCAGGGTGAAGGTGCTGTACTTAGAGCAGGGTGTGGTCCAGGGAGGCTTGGGGGGCTGGGCTGGAAGCTCCCCCCCGCAGCACCCCTCCTTCCCGCACTCCCGTCTTCCAGGTTCCTCCGCAAAATGCAATTTGAGTCAAGCCACTTTCAATTACCGCGATGCAGTGTGCTGAGCCTGCGAGGTAATAAAGGGCCTGTTTCCCTTCTGGGAATGTTTGGGGTTCTCCAGGCGCCAAAGGAGAGCGGAAAAGGAAGCGAAGCTAAGTGCCGCTCCGAGAAACAAATGGCTCCATAGACCCTCGGATTGGGTGCATGCCACCCCAGTCTGGCAGGCCAGGGAGAGCAGGGTGGGCTGAGCGCCAGGAGGCGGCCCGCTGGATGGGGTGTGTGTGTGTGTGTGTGTGTGTGTGCCAGAGACAGTGAGGGAACAGAAACACATGTGAGTGTGAGCCGAGTTGTGTATGAGTGGGTAAGTGTGAGCATGTGTGAGGGTGTAAGTGTAAATGTGTGACTCAAGTGTGTGTATGTGTGTGCATGCCAGGTTGTGGTGTAGGGTGGAGAGGTCCAAACCTCAAACCCCACCCCTGAAGTCCCTTCCAGCCTTCTGGGCTGAGTGGGGTGGTGTGGGCTCACTGACCTCAGAGGTAGACTCAGGACCCTGTCTGGTGCCCACAACACACCACCCTCCCTAGCAGCACTTGGAACATCTCCTATGGTTTCTGGAACATTCATACCCTTCCTAGCTATTGCCCTGGATCTGCTGGTTGCGTCTCCTGGGCTCCAGTGTTCTCCCCTGTTCTCCCTCCTATCCAGGTTGTTATCTCCCCACCAGTGGAGTGGTCCTGCCTCTCCTCTCTCTGCCACCATCATCCGTCTTCAAGCCTGTCACTGTGGAAATGGTGACACGAGGCCCCCCAGGGACTGGGAGGGTCAGGAGACCATGCAGGTGAAGTACCCACAAGGACAGGTAAATCCATCAGGCCCTCAACCAGTACTCATGCCTGTGCCTCAGGGGACTCCAGCCCTAGGACTGGATACCCAGGTTCCTAAGGCTGAGATAGGCCTCCTCCTGTTCCCAGGGAGCCATGCAATGGACTGGTAGAAAGGACTGTCCAGACAAGAAGAGAAGAACAAGAATAGGTAGCCTTCTCCCAGGTTGTGTGCCCTAGCCCATGTCCTGCCTCATTTCAGCTCTGAGCAGGCTGTCTCCTGGCTCCGCCCCCTCCCTTCCAAGCCACTCTGAGCTTATGGAAGAACTCCTGGCCCTAATCCCTAATAGTCCCATGTCCACAGAAGCTACAGATAGCAGTGGCACATTCATCCCTATAGGGTAGCCCCCCCCCCCAGTAGCATCTCACCACTCTCCTCAAAGGGCAACTCGGGTCACACTAGGGTGTGTGTGTGTGTGTGTGTGTGTGTGTGTGTGTGTGTGTGTGGGTGATGGCATGCTCTGCCTGTAGGATGACCCCAGACAGTCCTAGTTTGCACTCTGTGGTGTCTGAGTCAGGTGTCCCCCATAAAATCATGTGTTCTGAATGCTAGGTTCCAAGCTAGTAGCTATTTGGGAATTGGAGGCTTGCTGGAGAGGGTGTGTTGTTGGGGGTGGGCTCTATGGATGGTATAACCTGGGTATCCAGCCCTAGGGCTGGAGTCCCCTGAGGCACAGCTCCCCTTGTCTGTGTCTGGCTCACTCTCATGCTCCTGTTTCCCACCTGCTGTAGTAAAGATGATGTCCATCTTCTGCACATGAAGGATGTCCCCCAATAGATTCAAAAGTGTAAAAGATTGTCTCCAGCCTCCTTCGCCTGGCCTCCTAGGGTATTTCTAAGGTGGATGTAAAATTCCAGTGATACATATGTAAAGAGCAGTCGGAGCTGAAGTCTGGCAGTCCAGCTGTTTTGCTAGTTAGATTGTGCTTGTTTGAGTTGCTGGTGCTGGGTCTCTCTCTCTTCTTGGATCTGTGAAATGAGGCCAGCCTTTTCTAAAACGTCCCCTGGATCTGTTATTTCAATAAATACTTTCCTCCCCAAACTGCCTGGTTTGGACGCCTGACTACATCACCATCTTTTCTCCTGTCATCATGGAGTGCCCTCTCGAGTCTGTAAGCTAAAATAAACCCTTTCCTCCACCAGGCTGCTTTTGGTTGAGTGCTCTGTGCAGCAATGAGAAGGTAACTGCAACACACTCTGTGTCAGTGTCCCCTTCTCTGTCCCTTCCGTAGTTTTGTCCTGTGACACAAGTGAAGGGCAATAGGAGTGCCCTGAGGGAGAGTAGATGAGTCACATCATCAGGGAACTCCCATGGGAGGTGAGCTGTGTATTAAGAAGTACAAATGTGTGACTTTGCTGCACCTGTGATGACTGCCACCACAGCAGAGAGCAGAGAAAGTCCAACAGAAGCACAAGAGAGGAGGCTGGTGCTCTGGCCCCAAGGAAAGTCTATACCAGCCCAGGTCTGAGTTTTGTTCATCACATAGCAGCACATAGAAGCCAGGCCTTCAAGGGCCCCTCCAGGCCAAGTGCTTTATGTGGGGTCTCACCCCTGGGAGGGAAGCAGCATGGCCCCACTTTATGGAGCTTTAAATGGCCAAAGGAAGGTTGAGTTCCTTGCCCAGGGTTTCCCAGCTAGTCACTGTCAGGGCTGAGTCGAGGCCCAGGTCCATGTCCTCACTGTGAGCTGCTCACATGGTAAGCAATGGTTAATATGGCCACTGGCCTCTTCCTTTGTAGCAAAGGTAGTGTCTGGCAGAGAACTGGTCAACACAAGTGTCCTGATTATGGATACTTACTCTCTGTCCCCAGCCTTGCCCAGGCAGGAGGACCCTCCAGTTATGAACACTTGTGCTCCTTCTCTTAGGTTGCAGCTGAGTCTTAGAAGGTTTCTTGATAACCTGGCACTGGTCCACCAGGAAGAAGGCTTGGACAAATTGGGGTTGGGCCTTGGTCCAACCAGGTGAGTAGCAGGCTCATCCATCCCTAGGACCCTGCCATCTGTCCCTCATCTATGCCATCTGGGCCAGACTGGACTGGGAGGTGAGAAGAGGAGAGGGGACTCAGTGAGTTTCCCACAGGTACGCCTGTACCCAGTGTGACCTGTGGGATACAGGCAGGGGTCAAGGGGCAGGGGACACATGCCTTCCTGTATCCTTCCAAAGATCTTTCCTGTATGCAGAGCAAAGAGAGGTGATAGAGAACAGTCAATGAAAATGTATTCACTTTCCACTAGCCATAATAAATTCATTTCTAGTCCTTAACTGATTTCATGTCCTTGCAGGCGCCAGCTCTCTAGCCAGCGTCATGGCCCCATCATGTCATGATCAATAAGATCCCTAACCCTGCCTGAGCCCTGGGGCCCAGCTCCCTCTCGGGGCTGAAGGCCACAAGTTCACATATCCATGCTAGAAAGGACTGGTGTTCCTTCCTGGAAGCAAGAGCTCAAGGTGCCTTCCTGGCTGGGGTAGTCCTTGCCGGGCACCCTCACTAAAAGGCCATTTGCACACTGAAGCTGAGCTCCTGCCCAAGCCAGGGACTGAACAAGCACTTGGAATTCGTGAGGAGACTCTGCTAAGCTGCCGGAGCCCATCAAATTTTTATTGAATGCATTTCCTCTGGAGAACTTGTGTACTAAATCCTGCCTAGGCTGTATTAGAGGAATAAAAATTCCACACGCAGACTTCACTGCAAATGTTCCTGCCTAGAGAAAGGACACACTTACTTTCTCAAAAGCCATTCTTTGCACTGAGTCCATCTTAGGGCTTGATCTTGGACAGGGTTGGAGGGGAGCAAGGAACTGGGGCTTCCGAGGGCAGGGTGGGATAGAGTCTCTTGGAGAATCCTAACCAGACCCTTCCAGAGCTTTCTGGTCCCATGCAGTGTTCTCACTACCACAACATATGTCCCAACTGAGGACAGAAAGCCCCCAGCCTTCTCGCTGCATCCTCTCCAGGGGCGAAGGAGCCCAGCACAGGCCTGCTGCAAACACCAGGGCACAAGTATTCTCAGATAGGAAAAAGTCTCAGAAAACTGGCACACAGGTGCCCCACTGTCCATAGGCAGTCAAGGGATTTGGGTTCCAGCAAGTGTCTTTCCATCATAGGACCTCCAGACTTGTACTCAGTTGATGAAGAAGCAGGAAGAGGTACAAAGAGAAAGTCTGTGGCACACTAGGTGCCAGATAACACAGGGGAAGCCATGACATTTTGATACATGATCAGTCAGGTGTGCAAGCATATTACAAATGGGGGGCATGCTCATTTAAACCAATTGAAGAATTTGACAATTGAAGAATTTCTCCTATGGCTGGAGAAAAGGCTCCGTTGGTAAAATGCTTTTCTTGTAAGCATGAAGACCTGAGTTCAATCCCCAGTACTCTAGTAAATGCTAGGCATGGTGGTTCACACCACCAGGGCTTGGGGAGGTGGGGACAGGAGGGTCCCTGGGGCTTGCTGGCCAGCCAGTCTAGCTTAATTGGTTAGCTCCAGACCAATGAGAGATTCTGTCTCCAAAAAGGTGGACAGCATTCCTCAGAATGATACCAGATAGATACTATTTTCTGACCTTCATATACACAGGCAAACATGTGCCTGCACACACACTATGAACCTCCACACACATGAACATGCATAAACACATATGAGCACATCTACACATGTACACACACCACATACACACAAAAGAAACTTGTTTATCTACAATTCAAATGTAATGGAGCAGTCAATATTTCTGCTAAATCTGGCAGACTGAAGACCAGCCTCCAGGGTTTAACTCATACTCCCAGCTCCCTGTCCTGCCCCCACCCCACAGGCCTTGAGACTGTGCAGAGAAGCCTTTTGCAAGCCTCTCTCCACCTGGGCTCCAGAAGACAGAAATCTGAACTGACAGAACAAGAAGGCTGGCAGCTGGGAGGGCACATCTGGTCTGGGAATCCTGAGAACAAACCAATGTCCTTAAGCCTCTCCCTTCCCCATGAGCAGGCCCCATGGCCTGCATTTCTGACATCCCCCACTTCTGTTAGTCTTTTCTCAGACTGTGTTGCTGCTGATGAAGGGCATGTGTTTTAGAGGGAGATCCTCCCCGAAGGATCTCTGGAGAAAGTTCTAGAATCTGCTTACTCAGCTTCCCCTTTCAGCTTCTGAATGTAGTTCTCCAGCAGGGCCTGTAAACATGCTGGCATCAACGACAAATGATGACACATGTCACAGGTGGGTAATAACTAGCTTCCTCCAAGCTTTGCTTGCTTTTCTGCAGGCTGTGCAAAGCAGCCCTGGCTCTGGGAAGCCTCTGCCTGGGACCCTTTTAGCAAGTTGAGTCTGGACAGGCAAGTGAAGCCCTGATACTTTCTGGGGTTGGCAGAGACCACAGCTTTGGCACTGGGATACTTAGCCTCACCCAGACATGCAGCTTTAGGATAGCAAAGGGAAGAGGTTCCCACCTCCTTCTCTATGGCAGTAACCACAGACCCCAAAGGGAGAGGGAACAAACTTTGGCCCCCATCGTCAGTCACTCAGAGCCACAGTGTTTGAAGCTAGCTACCACGAACTGAGAGTAGCCTAAGCAAACAAGGACCATTAAGAGGTCACTGCTGTGCCAATGGAGGGCAGCACCTGGCATGCCACCCAGGGATGCAGAGCCATGTCCTTGGGCCAGTGTCCACAGGGGGTCAGGGAAGGCTCCGCTTTGCTGCTGAATCCTGCACATAGCACAGCATCTAGGCAGTGCACAGCCCTTCAGGGAGATGAAATGGTAAAGTTCTTCCACAAGCTGTTTTCTTGCACATCTCTGTATGTGTGTGCACACACAGGCACACATTCATTCACACACACACACATCTCTGTATGCATGCACACACAGGCACACATTCATTCACATACATCTCTGTATGCATGTACACACACAGGCACACATTCATTCACACACATCTCTGTATGCATGTACACACATAGACACACATTCATTCACACACACATCTCTGTATGCATGTACGCACATAGGCATATATTCATTCACACACACATCATGTACACATGTACTCAATAGTCATATGCTCATGCACTCATATATACACATCATGTGCACATGCACCCAATGGAGTAATATGTTCATACATTCACACATATTCACACATGGTCACATTCACATGTATACACACTTTTTTGCATATATACACTCACAAGATCCATGTACCATAACACTCATGCACATTTGTGTGCCCACTCCACACATGCTACACACATGGATGCTCATGTGCACACATGAAATGCACATACACACTTGCACATTCACAGTACACTCATGTACACACATGCACATTCACATGTGCAATATCCATATGTGCACACACATACATATTCACATCTTCACTCAAACATTCACATCTTCACTCAAACACATATGTATACAAACCTGTATGTGCTGCCATGTGCATACTTGTGCACTGCAACACACATGCATACAGATGTACACATCCATGTACACATGAACACACATATACTAAACTTATATACATACATATATGTGTAAGCTCACATGTACACACAAATACACTCATATGCACATGTGCACACACACCCATTTATACATACATATACACACAACAGTGTTATTTTGAGCCTCTCTGGCAAGCAGGGAAACTTGGACCCCCCTACCCCTGTCCCATAAGAAGGGTCGGACTCATTTTGCACCCTGAGATGGGACTCCCACAGGTAGTACTTACAGTGTCCCAGAGGACCCAGCCAGGAAAGCTGGTCTTCCAAGGGGCCCTGGCATCTCTCTGCCCTCACAGTTGAGGTCTGCTTGGGTCTGGCCTTGCCTTGGTGTGTTGGCATAGGTCACTGAGTGGAATTCTCTGGAATGCAAACAACCTCCTTCCAGTGTCTCCTCATGAAAGGTGCACCTCTGTCTGTCTTATTTCTGCCTTACTAATGAGTTCTTTTTGGGCTCTGACTCCCTGTGGATGTGACACTGGCAGTCACCAGGGTAGTAACTAGATTCACAGTTTGTGGAGCCTATGCCTGCCCTGTCTGCTGCACACAGGTGCACACACAGGTGGGGACAGGTTTAAGGACAGTCAGAGCACTGGGACCGATTCCTCACTAACATCTCATAATCTTTGGGCTACATGCCCATATTCATACTTAACCTTGAAAAAGACCTACTGGCTGCTTCTCATTCCCAGAAAGTCAGGGGCTCATGGTCACCCACATAGCCTGGTCTTCCCCAATAGCCCAACATGGGCTCTCCATTCTCTCCCCCTGCTAGGCCTCCCACATGAAAGCTGGGGTTCATGTACAAAGGAACCCCAGCCTATACCTGTGTGATGCCAACCTCAGCCGAGAGCAAGGATGACCATTCTTTTCTAAGAGTTTCTCCATGTCCAGGAGGCCTGGCCACATCCCCAGGCTCAGGGGGATACTCACAGAGCTGGTCCTAGGCCCAACACCAGAGAGGAAGTAGTTCCCAGGTCAGAGGGGGAAAAAGGTACATTGATCCATCTGAGATGAAGTTACAGCCCAGAGGCCTACTGGACACGATAGAAATAGGTAAGTGGAAATATGCAGCTTCTCTAAATTCCCAGAATTTGTAGTCTGTCCACACCTGACTTATCCTGGAGAAGTCTTGGGAGTGATTCTGCTTAAATGAGATCTTCCAGGTGGAAGGGCACAGGTTTCCTGCCTAACCAAATACTTGTTAGCAGGGATCTCCTTTTGGGATCTTCCCAAAAGGCACTCAGATCCTAGAAGGTGACATCACTCAGGCTGATGGGGACACCAGAGCTTTTGTCTTCTGAGTCCAGGAGGAGCCAAAGCAATTATGTTTTCAACTGGATGTACAGTGCTCACTGGGTCTAGGAATGAGAGGCTGTGGTAGTAAGAATGTAAACTGTCCCCATAGACTCATGTGTTTGAATGCTTCATCCTGACTTGGTGGCACTATTAGGGAACATTGTAGAACCTTTAGGAGGTAGAACCTTGCCAGAGGAAGTGCCACTGGAGGTAAAAAAATATTTTCTTATTTATTTGCAAGCACAGAGAGAGACGGACACAGAAAGACAGGAATGGATGCACCAGAGCCTCCAGCACCTGAAAATGAACTCCAGATGCATGCACCACTTTGTGCATCTGGCTTTACATGGGTACCAGAGAATCAAATCTGGGTCATTAGGCTTGTCAGGCAAGTACCTTAATAACCACTGAGCAATCTCTCCAGCCCCAGGGCATTGAGATTTTTTAACTCCACTTGCTATTTTCTCTTTCTTCTTCCTCCGTGCTGATGTGACCTGGCTTCCTGCTCCTGCCATGCTTTCCCTACCATGATGGACTCTACCCTCTGGAACTATAAGCCCAAATAAATTCTCTCCTTCCTTAAACTATGTTTGGTTGAGTATTTGTTTACAGCAATGATAAAGTAATTGTTACAGAGGCCATGACAAACTTCAGGGAGTGCCACTTCTGTGAATGACAAGTGGAGCCTCAAAGACATGATCTTACACCAGGCCCTGACATCACAAGAAATTCATTGTCTCCCCCCCCCCATTCACACCTTGACCTTAATTCTAAACATAACCTAGAAGAGGGACCCAAGTGCAGGAGCGAGTGGGTGCTGACCATAGCAATGATGACTGGGAAAGTCAGATGGAAGAACAGCTACATGACAGCTTGCCAGTTTGCACCTCAGACATTGCAAAGTCTCCATCTCTCACAAGGTTTCGGGCCTGTGGTGGGGTGAGCATGATGATTACACTGCTACCTCATTAATGAGTTTGTGCCTCCCACCTTTCTTCAACAGCCGCCAGAAGTCTGCTAAGTTTGAAAGAAGGTTGGGAGGGGGCATTCAGAGTCACAGTACAGGGCTCAGCAGAGGACCCTGCTCTGTTGTCAAGGAGCAGAAATGAGATAGGCCCAAGACATACCTGGACAGGGGCCTGACTGGGTGATCCCACTCCCAGAACCTGTAAGGGTGTGTAAGATATTCCCTCTGCTCTAGGGTGAGTCAGCTTGATGGATAAGATTCCCAGGTCCTTTACTGCTGATGCCTAGCTTCTGTCTGGACTCAACGACTTGTGCACCCCTGCAGCCTCTGGTAGCTTGACTGGACTCTCAGAGATCCCCGCCTCCAGGGATTCCCTGAGCCCCCAGGTGCCCAGCCTCCCAGCACAGCCTGCAGCTCCCTGGACTAAGTTATTTCATATTTTCAGGTGCTATGCATTCAGATGAGTTCCCTCGGATCTCCTGCCCAGAAAAGGATAAATATTTCTGATCTATAGCAAATGTGTTTCCTTTAGCTAACATCTTGGCAGGCAAGCACACTAATCTCTCAGGAAAATCTAGGGCCTGAATAGCAAGCAGAGGTTTTTTTTCTTCCCCCTGAGCAAATAGAAATTCTGAGTTGCTTTTTTTGTAATGCTTCTTCTTCTTTTTCTTTCTTGTTTTTTTAAATGGCAGATCTGGAGAAAAATCACAGTCCATTAAACCTGCATCTCTTGAAAGTAAAACCCAGAAGGCCACCTCCTCATCAAAGGCAAAACAAACCGGGCTTGAGTGTGTGTTCCAAGTGCATTGGGGGCACAGTGGTCTTCTGGAATTCCATAGCTTAGCCTGCAAAAATCAGGCAGGTAGCACTTCCCTGGGAGAGTATGACCTGACCTGCGCACCTAGGAGAAGAGATGGCAGTGAGAACACAGTCCTTCCTAGGTGCTATGTGACCCCAAAGCTGAGTGAAAGACACACCCACTAAGCTCTCCAAAATCTCCCAAATGTCCCTATTTCATAGTCCCTTACTTTTCTGGCTCCCTCTGTAGTCAGACTTGGGTCAGAAAGAAGACCAGGGAATGTGGCAAGGGTACCCGCAGAAGGAACCTCAAAGAAAGCATTGTGGGTTTTTTAGAAAAGCCAGCAACTCTCTAGGGACAAACCATCTCTCCATCCTCCCCAACAAGCTCCCTGGGGTAGGAGAGCTCTGCTCTCTAATTCTGGAAGTTTGGAGATGGGTGCAAAGTGGGTGGGGGTGCTCTGCACTTATGTGTGTACATGCACATGTGTGTGTTTGAGTCCTAACCCAGGAGAAGTTGTAATCTTTATACTGCTCTGGAAAGTTCTGTCTTGCCTCTTGGGACTGCCTCCTAGGTTGCTCTGGGGCTTCTGAGAGCTGGAGGCTGGATGAGGGACAATGAGCACTGCTTACCAGGCACATCTGAGCCGAGAGTCCCACATCTGCACAAGGCTGGAGTCAGCTCCTCTCACCTCTCCATAAGGCCTGCACAGTCCCAACCTGCTAGAACTACAGGCTCCTGGACATTTCTCCCTGCCAGGGAAGCTATGAAAACTGCCTCTGACTGCCTAAAAATCTGGTCCACAGTCCCCATTTGATTTGCAGGGGGTGAAGAGATGCCCCTGCCCATTAGGACTTATCTAATACCTTCCATTTTCTGTTGGAAGGACATCCTGAGCCAAATGGGAATGTCCTCTATCCTAGACGGGTCCCCTTTCTCAATCCCTAGAACTGGGTAAAATCCTGACAGTCACAGTGTGGCCACCGAGGCTTCTAGGGTGAATCAGACACCGTTCAACCTCAGCGCTGGGCTCCATGTGGCCGGAGCACTGAAGGCTCGGCAGAGAGGCCCATTAGGCTTGCAGTTCCCATCATGGAGCAAGTAAACAAAACCCGAGGAAGAGCTGCCCATCATGGTCTGGCTTCCCGACAGGAAATGGTATGAGTGACTTCGTTTTTAAACATTATTATCCTCTTGAAAGCAAAAGATAAAGGACGCTGCAGAGCAGCCAAATTGCTTTGGCTCAAAAATCATTTTAAATACCATTTCCTTTAACAAGCCTACTGCCTGGGCAGCGGATCAACACTATTCATTTTAACCTTAGTCAGTAGGAAAAAAAATCACAGAAGTGCTTGTAATTATTTAGCACCCCCTCCTCCCCACCCAGATGCGTTAACTAATGACCACAACAATGCATACTGGGTCATGTCTGACACAGCTGACCATTGGGTGGTATACATGGAACATGCTAGAACCATTTTTCTCTTTGTCCGTTCTGAACCCAAACTGGGGGCTCAGGACTATTTGCAGCCAGAAAATGTGGAGATCAGTGTTCTGTCCTCCACTGTGTTTGGGGACGCTTCAGTCACTGTAAGAGCTTGCCTGCTCCCTTAATAGGACCAAGTATGGGAAAAGCTCCCACTGGGTGGTGGTTCAGAGGAGGAATAAGGCAAGGCAGGGGTGTCCAGGAAAACTCTTCAGACCACGATGCCATGACAGAACTGAGGGCTTTCAGATGACAACATAGGTGATGCATGGACTCTAATCTCCCTTTTGTTTTGAAAATAAAATGAAAGTAATTTTCATTAGGTTATGTGCAAACAACAAAACAAATCAAAACCAAACAGGAATGATCATGGTAAATGATTTCCACAGAAGAGAGTGGAACAGAGCTGGTCAAGGTCATGGAGATGCAGGCACAGAGGGAAATGCCTTGACTATTCAAACCCAAAGTCCTCAAGTGCTTTGGTGGTCTATCTTTGGCCTAGAGGTGCACGTTTCTCTGGGAGAAGCATCCATCAGGAAGAGGGCACGGCACTCATCACCTTCAGCATCCAAGGAGGCCATGCTCCAAGGCCAGGTGCACAAGTTAAAGGAAATGGGCACTTAGCCCTCTGACAAGGTCAGAAGCTCTCTCAGGGCAGCTCCTTACAGCCCAGAGCCTGACAAGCAACTGGATGCTTTCTAGATGTCTCAAAGGCCCCTGATGACACTGGCCACTGCTTCCTGTGTAGAGGAATAGTTCTGGATGTCACTCTTAGCATTTACAGTTTGGTCTTCATTGAGGGCTAAGTGTTGTGTTTCTGGTGGGTGCACAGGAAACTAGGTTTATAGAAATGAGTATGGCAGCAGGTATCGTCTTGTTGCAGGGACAAAATACCTGACCAAAAGCAGCTAATGGAAGGAAAATGTTTATTTTGGCTCAGTCTTGAGGAGAAGTTTCATCATGGCATGACAGAGCAAGGCTGGGCATCACATCTTGCCACAGCAGCTGGCAGAAAGCAGCAAGAGTGTGAGCTGACTGGTACCGACAAGCTGGGCTAATAAGCCTCAAGGTCCACCCCAGGGACACAGCTCCTCCACAGGTTCCACCTCCCAAATTACTACCAGCTGAGCACCAAATATTCAAAACACATGAGGCTATGGGTGACATTACACATTCAAACTAATGCTGAGTATCCACTTAAACAGTCCCATTCTGGGCTTGGGCAGAAGAGCTACATGTTAACAGCGATCAGGTCACTTGTAGAACAACACAGTCACCTGTTCAGAGTGGTTCTGGGAACAGCTTCACCGATAAGATACACAGAGCACCGCTTAGAGGATCCACATCCGTGCAATTCCTACTGGGACCCAAGTGTCCTCCTCCTAGAACCACTGAAAGTCACCCAGCTGCGAAGTAGCAGAAGCGGAAGCCAGCTGATGATGCCAGTAGCCTGCCATCACCTCTGCTCAGGGGGCCAAGGGTATAGAGGGCATATCCTGACTTCTCAGTCACAGGATGCCCAGCCTGGCTCTAGTCTTGCTGAAGGGGATGGAGGTTGCCCTCATCTCCCTAGTCCCAGGTTGGTGGACCACATGTTCCCTACTTCCAAGAGTCAGGCATGTGCCACCAACCCCCCCCACCACCATAAGTTTGTTTCTGAACTGTACCCCCACTACAGGCTTCCCAAGGCCTTGTTCATCCTGGTGATCCCAGCACTTGGCACTTTGCCCAACCCCAATGAGCCAGTCTCTCTAGAATCCAGAGGTCAGCACAATGCCCATAGTAGTCCAATGTAGAACTGGTTTGCACATTCTCCATGCACAGCCTTTCCGAAGAGCTGCCAATGAGTCATGCTGGCTCTGGAAAACTCTCTTTCTCCCCAACAAGGATTTGAGTCCTTCTGGAAGGTACTGTACAGTGCACTCTCTACCTTCCTGAATATTGTTCATTCTCTGGAAATGGGGCCCAGAGATAAAACAGGAGTGTGACTCACCCCATCACCAAGGCAGCCCCAAGTAACCCAAGCAAGAACCATCCTGATTTCCCTGTGTATACAGGAGAGGTAGGGAGGGAGGAAGGAAGGAAGAGAGGGAGAGGGAGAGAGAAAGAGAGAGAGCTCACACCATAGCAGAAGGCTCTGGCCATGGCAGACCTGGGTATGAATGAGGAGAGGAGAGGGGAGGTGACCACAGAAGAGGTAGGAAAGAAAGAAAAAGGGGATGGAGGCCCTTGAATTGCCAGACCAGAGGAAGTTTTGTCTGCTTTGGGTCTGCATCTTCCTTCCTCAGGAAAAGAACCGAGGCCCTGAAAAGGGAAGGGACTTCTACAAGGTCACACAGAATAAGAACAAAAGGACCCAGCATTACTGTGTGCCAAGATTTTACATAGGTGACTTCATCAAATTTTTAGAGGGTCTCTACAAGACAAGTCTTATAAAACCCATTAACAGATGGAGTAGTTAAAGGTCATAGAGACTGAGCCCCATGGCCAAGGTCAAGGGATGGGCTACAAAGGGGACATGTCTATGGAGAGAAGCAGTCAGAAAATCCTCATGGCCAGTTACTATAAGGCAACATTCAAACCAGACTGCTGCCTTTCCTGGGATGGTATTATCTGGTCCCCAGGAAGTAGAGGGGACAGGGCCACCCCAATACTCAGCTCCTCACCATGCACACCTTGGCAGGCTCTTTGTTTCCCTTCTGTCCTGTGCTCCATGGACATGTGTGACAGCATTTACATCACAAGTTGGGCACAGGCATTTTTGTTTTCTTACATGTGTATGAATTATGTGTGTGGGTACATGTATAGGTGTGTGCATGTGTGTGCATAGGTGTGTGTGCATAGGTGTGTGTGTGTGTGTGTGTGTGTGTGTGTGTGTGTGTGTGTGTGTGTGTGTGTGTAGAAACCAGAGGTCAATAGGTATCTTTCTCAGTTATGCTCCACCTTATTTTTCGGACAAGGTCTCTCAGTGATTAGCTGACATTAGCTGGTCAGCAAGCCCCGAGATCCTCTGGTCACTGACTCCCCAGTGCTAGATTTCAGGCATGTGCCACCGTGTCTGGCTTTTACATGTATTGGGGAATCCCAACACGGGTCCTCATGTTTTGGAAAGCAATGTACCGACTGAGCCATCCCACCATCATTTTTACTGGAAGAACCAGTACCTGACACTCCTGCTTGCTCACAGACTGGCTTGCATTGCTGCCTGTTTTCCTTAGAGAAGCAGGAAATGCACTTATTAGCACAGATGAAAAGGCAAGGGAATGGCATGAAGTCAGAGAGCTGGAGTGGGAGTCTATCCACCATGGGAAAGAGAGCCCACGTGCTGCTCCATAATGTACAGAATTCTTCAGACAAGACACTTACTCTGGGCTGTTGTTTTTGTATATGTGAGTGTATGTATGGGTATGTGTGTGTACACCATGGACAGCCTTGGGATATTGGTCTTCACCTTTCACCTTGTTTTAGATAGGGTCTCTCGTGTTTATGCTGTACAAGTGCCCAGGATTCCCCTGACTTTATCTCCCATTGCCATAGGCATGCTGGGATTACAGATGCATGTGCTACTAGATTCTGGCTTTTTGTGATCTGAGGTCCAGTCATCAGGCTTTCATAACCACCGAGCCATCTTCCCAGTCCCTGAACTACTCTCTTTATGAGAGGATTGCTCTGGGCCTCCTTTCCCTGCTCTTAGAGAGGAGCCCACAAGCCACGGCCCCTGCAGGCCATGTCCTTCCTCACAGAGGTGTCAGAAGTCACATGCTACAGGGAATAGCAGGACATGGCTCTACACCATGTGCATATATGTGTCTTACATGTACATGTGCTATGTATGCATGTCTATCTGCATTGTATGCACATGTGTGTGCATGTATTTGCAGTGCAGGCATGCATGCAGCACACAAATAGGCATGTAATATATGTGTGTAGCCCACATGAGTGTGTATGTATATGTATGTGCACATATACACTCTGTGCATGCATGTGGTATGTGATGTGTACATGTGTATGCACATATAAGTCACTAGCACACACTACCAGGTTTTGAGCCCTAGGTTTGTACCACCTACACAGCAAGCACTTTGCACAGTAGGGCTTTTACCCTCACAGTAACTGCATTGAGGTAGCCACCAGTACCATCTCCATTGTCCACTGAGGTTCAGAGAGGCTAAGCTACATTTCCAAGGAAGTCCGGGGCAGAGCTGGGACTCACAACTGAGCTTGCATATGCTGGGAAGCCCTGGATCATTCCTGCCTTTGGGAGCTCCCCGAGGGCCACGTGGGAGATGGAAGACTAGGCTCAGTAGGGGAGCTCCGTAGCCACATCACCATGACCCCATGACAGACAGGTCATCCCAGATGAAAGAGGGGATTGGCGGGCAGGGTGGGTAGAGGCTGGAGGTTGGCATTACACAGGGAGTCTAAGCCCAGTTCTTAGGTCTGGGGGTGTTGGGCTCAGCAGCGATTGTAGGAAAAAGCAATCCTCATCCCAAACAACAGTTGAGTTCGAACATCATTTCAGTATCTGGGAAAGCATGATCCATTTCTGGCAGCAGAATGATCTTTTATCTAATTAAGCTCGACTTGGGTTAATGTTGTGAGCATGCATTCTCTGATCAGACACCCGTGGTTGGCTGCTGAGAGGCATGCTGGGGCAGCCAGGGGAGCCAGCCTGGAATGCTAAAAACACTGTGGATCATGCAGTCTGCATGTACAAGGACATTCCAGAAAGAGGTCTGGCTTGGCATTTAGGAAGCAGTGTTTCAGTCCAGTGACTCTGCCAAGCTGGGCACCCCTAGATAAGTGGGGACCTCCCTGGTCAATGGCTTTCCTCAGCAAACAGGGTCTGGTTAGTTGGTTTCTGAGGTCCTGTGGGTACTGCCAACATTGTTGAAACTCCCCAAATAAAGAGGGGCTACCTGCTTGGCCTGGTGTGTGTGAGGGGGTGGCTAGATTGACTCAATGGGGAACTCCACCTGAGCTGCAGAGCCTTTCAGGATTCCAGCAATGGAGGGGCCTGTGACAGAAACAAGAAACAGCAAACTCTGGGTTCTCCCTGTGCTATAGTCCCTCCCCCAGGCTGCTGCTCTACTTAACTTTCAGGATGACAGCTTTGGCTGAAGAGGTGTCAGGCCATTCCCATCCCCCTCTCCCACTGCTACCTAACCCACTGCTTTCAGGAACCAGGGAATGGCAGAATGTCTCGAAGCACAGAGCAATGTCAGCATATGTGCTTCTTGACCTGTCAGGAGGGGTGAGGGTGGGCATTTCCCCACTCCCCTGGACCAATGGGAGAGACCGCTCTGCCATGCTCTGAAAGGCAGGTGCAATGGGGACATTGTGACAAGTGGCAGACTGCACTGGGAAAGCTAGATTCAGGCTGAGACACTAGGGATGGAGGAGGACCATGCAGATATTAGCTGGAGGAGATTTCTGTCAGAATTTCAGAATCCTGCTTCTTGGGAGGCATAGGATTGAGGCCTGAGCTGCTCTGAGGATGCTCCTAGGGTTATCTGGGCAGGCAGATGGCCAGCAGACACTCGGGACTATAAAAGGACTTTAGCTGTGAATGAGGGGGGAAGAGCTGAGGAGGGGTAGAGTGGGGAGCTCTGGTGACAGTCAAAGAGAAAAGAACTCTGTGGGTTCCAGCTGAGGGTTCTGGTCCAGGGTTGTGACAACAGAAAGCGACCATAATTATCATTTCAGTGCTCGCCTATGCCCCACTTTAGGCAGTTGATTGAAAGTCTCCTTGAACCCTTACCACTGTACTGTGCAGACACAGAGAATAGCTTTAGTGACACAACTCTGAAGTGGTGTGTGGGTCTAAAGCAGAATGAGAACCCACTATAGCTAAGTGTGACCATCAAGACCTCATTTTCCAGAACTCCCACTCCTAGAACTCTAGCTGGCTTGTGGCAGCCTGGAGACCCCTTTCCTTGGGCCCTTACAGGGAGCTTGTCTATGTTTCCACAAAGATTTGGCCTAGGTCTGAGCCTTTGGGACTGCTTGGACCTGGCACTGTCTCCTGGGTGAGCTGGTCCTTTACAGTGAACACTGGAGTCTACAGCTTGTCAGCTCTTTACTCAGGAGCACAGGAATCCTGCAAGGGACAGAGCCAGGCTTTGGTAAGGCAGGGTGAGGCACCCTGAGCCAACCTTCTCAAGGGTCAGGGATGGAGAGACAGTATTGGCCAGGTCCCCTACTCCCATTGGGAATGGGGACATGTGGTATTTGGAGTGCACAGGGCCCAAGGCTACTGTGGGTAGCTCACTTCAGGGGTGGCTTCTGGGACCAGCTGCTGGCTTTAAGCTTTGTCTTCTAGCTCCTGTGCCACTAGGACACCCGGGGGTTCATGAGGAGATGGCAGGGAGATGGAGATGGGATATCCTCCCCTGGGTGGGATGAACCTCTCTCCTCATTCTGTTCCCCAGTCCTAGGCAAAATGCCAGCTATCAACCTCCCTCGTGGAAATGGGGTTTGGGGATGGGAGAGACAGAGCCCTCCAGAAAATGGAGAATAGCTGGTGGCAGGGGAAGCTCCCAGAGCTAAGCCAAGGTCCCCCTCCAACCCTTACCCACCAAGCAACGGGTGTCCACAGGATTAGCTCAGCCTCCATCCTTGGAACCCTGAAGCCCTCATGGGCTGTGGAAAATACCTGATGGCCAGCGTGGTCTCAAGACCTTTGGACCCACAGATGGTGGGGCACACACACAGTTCATAGTTCACATCCTGTCATCCACAAAGCAGAGGGTTATGGGCTCCCACACCTACCTTGGGGTCAAAACTTGGAACTGTCCACAGCTGAGCCCTGGAGTCACACACCCCTCCTAACAGAAAGGGGTCCATGGGAGCTCGTTTCTTCCCAACTGACAGTGTTTTGAGAAGTCAGTCTCTAAATTAAGAAATCTGTTAACAACTGGGGATCATCAAACATTTCTACTCTGAATTTTCTTCTTGATCCTTCAAACTAACCTCGAAGGGAATTCTTCTGCCACATGTCCCCAGAGTGAGCCTCCCAGGGCACCCCAGAGACTTCCAGAGGCCTCAGCTGTGCTCACTCTAATGCAGTTTAAACCTCATCTCTAAAAGGCAAGGACTAGGTGGGGCAGGCACGGCTGTGGAAGGGGAAAGGCACTATGGACGAGGTCCCCTCTTCAGTTCAGCCTGACTGTTTCTTCTATGTTCCGCTGTGGGAAAATCTGGGAGGAGTCCCAGAGAGCAGGTGGAAGCCTGCACTCAGGGTGGGGACTCAACCTGTCACACCTCTCCAGCCAATCAGAAGCTGCAATATCGGATGGATGTCAAAGTAAGCTGAGGAAAAGGCCTGACCCCAGGAGTCAGTGCCACACAATTCCACTTGGACAAAATTCTATAACCGGAAGTGTCACCCCCAGAGGGAAACCCAGACCTCTGGGAGGTGGCAGAGTGGATCAACCAGGTAGAAGCATGGAGGCTTTCTGGAGGGTGATGGTGTTTCTAACCTTGATGGACTTGGATCTCACACCAACTTCAGCCCCCTAACTACTGCACTTGCACTTGACAGGTGTGCACTTGCTTGCTTCGCTGGGTGTCAATTTTACTTCAAACACAAACAAAGACTGATGCTGAACTTTGGCTAAGGACATGCCTGCAAATGTGTACTGTGGTGGAAGTCTACTATGTTTGCAATTGACTTTGATATTCATGAAAAGTAAACAAGACGGGTTGCTGCCTGGATGGGAACACAGGCGGCAAAACCAGATAGTTGAGAGCCTATGGTAGTCGGGGTGCTGCTGCTTTGGACATCTTCAATATTTCATCACTAAGTGCCAGGGTTCGGGAGAGCGGAGTGGTTTGTCTGAGAGTGAGGGAACATTAGATGAGGCTTAGGGAGAGCTTTGACTAGCAGCTGATGGCTGAGCTGAGGCCTACATCTTAACCAACCAGGGAAGATGCTGAATGATCTCCAGGCGCATGGCACAGTCCCTGGGGCTCCCAGAAGCTAGACTCTGCTGAGGAGCAGGAAAAAGCCACTGTGGCTGTAGAATGTGGGTGATGTGATTTGAGGGGAGATTTAAATGGCTGCTCTGGTGCCTTTGTGGGGGATGGGCCAAGAGAGCCACACTGCACTGGGGCAGTGGAAGAGAGTTGTGAGGAGACCTGGGTTAGGACAGTTCTGAGTGGGAAGGGAAACGAGGGAAAGAGAAGGATGGACAGAGAAGGACTGGCTAGAGCCACTGTGGCTGGGCTGGGCTGGGGGAGGGGCCCTTGTTGGAGCTGGAATTCTGCTGTGGCCTGTAGGAGGGGTGCTGAGTAGGCAGCTGGGTATGAATTCTGGTGCTGAGACATGAGGCCTGGGCCCAGATTTTTTTTTATTGTCCATAATGAGTTATATTGTTTAGTGGACCAACAATGAGTTGTTATCCCCAATTCCTCATTACCCCCCCTCCCCATCCCCAGTCAGCTGGATATCCTCCTCCGTGGGCTGTCTGGATCAGTCTTTGTGGTAGGGGATCATGGATAGCCTAGTATTCAGCTGGGTTCTCCTGACCCAAGTGTGTTGTTACTGAGGGGTGCCATGCCTCTGATATTCTCTGGGCCCAGATTTGAATATGGGAGCCATTATTCTAACACTGGCATTTGGAGCTGTGGGACCAGAAGAGGTGATCCCAAGAGGGATTGTGGGCAGGGAAGATCAAGGGGGCCCATGGCAATTTCAACATCAAGGGCAGAAAAGAAAGGAATTGCAAAGAACAGGCAGTGAGGGAGAGAGCCAGGGAGTGTTTCTATAGCAGAGAACATTCCAGGAGGAAGGACTGCCAACCTTGATAAGTACGACTGCGATGTCAGAAGGTGAGGGTGACAAGGTGAGTTTAGGATCTAGCCAGGCAGGTATTCTTGGAAAGCTGGGAGCTTAAGGCTGGGCTCCGTGGCACAGCTCACAGGCGCACCGGGGCCACCTCTGCCCCAGGGTCAGGTGGAAAGGAGAGACAGCCCTGTCAATACTCCCCACACCTGAGGGCTACCCTCGCACATCTGGAAAGGACAGCAGACAGCCTGGCCATCTTAGGGACAGACATGCTAGACAGCGAGGTCTACTCCAGGTCCTGCAGACCCTGACTTTAGGAGAATAGCAGGTGAAGCCAGAGAGGAGGGCTGGGGAACCGTGATACCTGTGCATAGGTGTGTACACTTATGTATACCTGTGGACACCTGCAAACACCTATGTATCCATGTCTATACCTGTACATACTTATAAACATCTGCGTATGCTTATCACACCCACACTCTTATGCATGCTTGTAAACACCTGAAAACACCTGTGTGTACAGGTGTATACCTGCTAAGACTTATGACTGTGTATACCCATGCACCACCATGCACATTTAACATGTACTTGTGTACACCTATATATATTTGCAAACACCTGTGTACATACACATGTATACTCAGGCTTATGAATGTCTATGTATTCCCATGCACACTCACGCATACTCATGCCTACTTGTGCACACCTGTTTGTCTAAAGACATGGGATGTGCTAGATCCTAAGCTCCCATGGGGCTACCTACATCCTGAGAGTCACTGAAAGATTAAGTGGAAAAGAAAGCCATGGTACCACATTATGGGACCTTTTTGTTCAACCAAGTCTATAACATGCTCACAAATACCAATGTCACCCGCTGGGGCACAGCGAGAGGCCTGAGCTGCTGACAGTCTGACATGGAGCACGTCACAGAGATGCCTCATATTTTCTCCGATTGCATCTGAATTTCATTCTCAGCCCTTTGAGCTCCTTCAGAAAGTGTTTCCTCAAGGCAAACTTTTGTCTTTTGCTTCAGAAAGCACAGTTTCCCCTTTGCTCCAAAGAAGATTAGGATATTGAGGACAGGATGTCAGCTCAAGATTACACGAGAAGGATAATTAGACAAAAGGCCTGTATTATAAGCCATCTAGAAGGGAAATTAAGCAGCTTTTGCATTCTCCTCATCTATGAAGGGTACTCTGCAGAAGGGAGTGGGAATTGTTTGGCTTGATAGATAAAGATAGTAACCAAACTGTATGGCCCATTGTTCTGTTTTTATATTAAAAGCAATTGCTTAGCCAAGCTGA